>OX465583.1:4880068-5039355 GCA_950022655.1 Alentia gelatinosa
AGACTGAGACTGTATAGCCTAGACTAGCATCAGTCCTTTTCTTTTTATTTCATTTGTTTTATCTGGACTTGTATTAGGCCTGCAGTTCTATCTTCCTTACAGCCAGTACAACAGGATTTCTGTTAATCATTCAGCAGCAGTATTTCTTCGAAATAAAGCACTGGAGGTAGTTAATCGCTAGTATTAGGAAATAATACAATTCCTTAGGGCTTTCTGCCTGGATAATGTAATGGTGTGATTTTTTAATTCATAACTCTATTAACCTGAATTTGATTGTAACACTTTTAAATTGACATATTTTGGTTGTGATCTAGCCTGGATTGAAAACCAAATGCAATGTTTGGATCTATGACATGATAAAAAAAAGAGAAGAAAAAAAACCACTTGACCAAGTCTATGTAGAGCCAAGAGAGGCGCCTGACTGTCAGTATTATGGAAGAAGTAGTCCCTTATTTCATTTGGACAGGGAACCAGTCTAGCGTGGTGTTGGAGGCGTGTGTTGTGCTGGTCAGTGTAGCGCTGTGGTGTCCAGTGTAGCGCTATGGTGTCCAGTGTAGCGCTGTGGTGTCCAGTGTAGCGCTGTGGTGTCCAGTGTAGCGCTGCAGTGTCCAGTATAGCACTGTGGTGGTCAGTGTAGCGCTGTGGTGTCCAGTGTAGCGCTGCAGTGTCCAGTATAGCACTGTGGTGGTCAGTGTAGCGCTGTGGTGTCCAGTGTAGCGCTATGGTGTCCAGTGTAGCGCTGTGGTGTCCAGTGTAGCGCTGTGGTGTCCAGTGTAGCGCTGCAGTGTCCAGTGTAGCGCTATGGTGGTCAGTGTAGCGCTGTGGTGTCCAGCGTAGCGCTGCAGTGTCCAGTATAGCACTGTGGTGGTCAGTGTAGCGCTGTGGTGTCCAGTGTAGCGCTGTGTTGGCCAGTGTAGCGCTGTGGTGTCCAGCGTAGCGCTGCGGTGTGTTGCGTACAGCGGCTGTACCGCGAGACTGTTACCTTCCCACACGGCTCGCTGGACGTTTGACACGCAGAGGAGATTGGCTCACAGTGTCCGTGCCTGAGTCTCCCACCTCCAGCTGCTCCACACTCAGAGGCCTGGAGGAAATGTCCGGTTCTGTGTCGGTTTGGTCCATACGGTTGTTGTGATAAATTTTATGTCAGGCCACATAGATTGTGATGGTAACGCCACCTTTAGTAACCGAAAGAGGTACTGGGGAACAAGTTTGGTGGGAAAGCCGCTCTGGAGAACTAATGATGTGGGAAAGGGGAACTAGTGATTCAGGCAAGTGGTACTGCAGAACTAATGACGTGAGAAAGCCGTATTGGGGAACTAGTGACGTGGGAAAGTGATAATTCGAAAACTAGTAACGTGGGAAAGCGATACTGGAAAACTAGTGACGTGGGAAAGAGATACTAGAGAACTAGTGACGTGGGAAAGCAATACTGGAAAACTAGTGATGTGGGAAAGCGATACTGTAAAACTAGTGATGTGGGAAAGCCACACTGGAGAACTAGTAACATGGGAAAGCGATACTGGAAACTAGTGATGAGGGAGAGTGGTACTGGAAACTAGTGATGAGGGAGAGTGGTACTGGAAACTAGTGATGAGGGAGAGTGGTACTGGAAACTAGTGATGAGGGAGAGTGGTACTGGAAACTAGTGATGAGGGAGAGTGGTACTGGAAACTAGTGATGAGGGAGAGTGGTACTGGAAACTAGTGACGTGGGAAAGCGATACTAGAAAACTAGTGACGTGGGAAAGCGATACTGGAAAACTAGTGACGTGGGAAAGCGATACTGGAAAACTAGTGACGTGGGAAAGCGATACTGTAAAACTAGTGACGTGGAAAAGCGATACTGGAAAACTAGTGACGTGGGAAAGCGATACTGGAAAACTAGTGACGTGGAAAAGCGACACTGTAAAACTGGTGACGTGGGAAAGCGATACTGGAAAACTAGTGATGTGTGAAAGCGATACTGGAAAACTAGTGACGTGGAAAAGCGATACTGTAAAACTAGTGACGTGGGAAAGCGATACTGGAAAACTAGTGACGTGGGAAAGCGATACTGGAAAACTAGTGACGTGGGAAAGCGATACTGGAAAACTAGTGATGTGGAAAAGAGATACTGGAAAACTAGTGACGTGGGAAAGCGATACTGGAAAACAAGTGACGTGGGAAAGCGATACTGGAAAACTAGTGACGTGGAAAAGCGATACTGTAAAACTAGTGACGTGGGAAAGCGATACTGGAAAACTAGTGACGTGGGAAAGCGATACTGGAAAACTAGTGACGTGGGAAAGCGATACTGGAAAACTAGTGATGTGGAAAAGCGATACTGGAAAACTAGTGACGTGGGAAAGCGATACTGGAAAACTAGTGACGTGGGAAAGCGATACTGGAAAACTAGTGACGTGGAAAAGTGATATTGGGAAAACTAGTGATGAGGGAGAGTGGTACTGGTAAACTAGTGATGAGGGAGAGTGGTACTGGAGAATTAGTGACGAGGGAAGGTATCTGTGTGGGCGAGACGTCTGGTCCCGTAAAGCCGCAGTCGTCCTACCCGGGCCTGAGGATGGACACCGGGCGGACCTCCAGGCGTTTGTTTCCTCGTTCATCTCGATTGTTTTTCGCTGATGGCGGGTAAAGAGGAGTTGACGCTCCACACTCTGTGCTCGGTCACCCCGGACTGCACGCCACTCTCCCAGCAGAGTCTCTGTGCCGCCCGGGCTTACAGATCATGACGTCACGTACCGGAACAGGAACTGGGACTGTATCCAAGCAGCAAGAAATGGAAATCTTTAAACTAATATACTCCTCTATTAGGGCCTGCTTGTAATCTCTAAATACATTGCCTAAAGCTTAAGCCCATAAGACAGCGACCTTTTCCACAGATTGTCCCCGATCCGATCACCGATTATAATCGGGAACAATAATGTCGCTGTCTTATACCATTTGCCGATCACACATCTCCACTTTATGGCCTTGTACAGCGACCCGATTGAGATCAAAGAGATCCACGGGGAGCCGAGCCGGGATGAGCCACAGGCCGCTGGTGTGGATTCATGGAAAATAATTCAAAGTTTCATAACTTTGGATCCAATTAAGATATTTGGAAACAGTTTTCAGATTCATTATCACCTCTGTCTCCCCTACAAATCGGTATAAGGCACTTGTAAATCGGACTAGGGGATAGGCCTTCACAGAATCGGGAACACTCGGTGAAGTGCGTACAGCGACACGATTATGGTCGGGCATTACCCCCACGCTAGTAATGCCCGACCCGATTAAAATCGGGTCTGTGAAGTGCGTACAGCGACCCGATTCTGACCGACCCGACGGATTCGTCGGGCAAAGGTGTGATCGGGGACAATGGTCGGGTCGCTGTCTTATAGGCTTTATACCCTCAACGACGCTTGCCGATCACACCTCTCGACTTTATGTCTTATAGGCTTCAGAGTGGTCATAGATAGACTTCCAGGGTGCTTCCAGAAAACTATCCCTTCACGACCTGCGTGCTATTCACTGTGATAGTGGGAAAGGTGCAGAGGGCTCAGGGTCTTAGAGGCGTGCTCAGCTGACCATGACCAATCACTAGAGACTGAAATACCTCAAGACCCACTGGGGCTTGATATGTTTGGATCCTAGACTCAGGCGGTTGCAGAAATGGCAAGTTGTCTGGGTGCAAGTAGGTTACAGAAAACGATCCATAGACTGAATGTAAACCTTATTCATTTATAATTGCACGCTCATTCATCAATGATGAACATTCTATTCGCTCCTAGTTTATGTAGGGGAGGGGGATGTCAGTGTTAAAACATAGTGTTCAAACATTATTATATAATTCTTCACTGAGTTAATGTCATTGTGAAATTGCTATGTATGTGATCCAAGTACCCTAGTGGAAAAACTGCTTACAATAGCAAAACTAGTGGCAATAAATTAAAAAAAAAAACACAAAAAAACATTCCAGCTGATTCTCCTTCAGCCCTAGTCCTGTATTGTGTGCACCAACTTAAAGAAGTTTATGATGTGTGCTTTACAATGCGTGTAATTGTCTCTACGAATAGAACACAAGTTGTTTAGAAATTTAGAAATCTGAAAATTGCCATATTGGACGATTATGTTTCCCACAGAGTCATGGTTCAGGATATCCGCTGGGAGAGTGGACAGAGAACTGTGTGGTTGGAGGAACCTGGGTCTATTTCTCATTTCTATATACTATTACTGGGAGCAGCCAGAGGGACAACTGTGCTTTTCTCATGAAGATAAGAGTATTACATGCAAAACAGCTGTCATTTCAGATACAATATTTCACAACTACACTGACAGGGCCATTTCTAGAACTCCCGTAGTTTGTTGATTGTAAGGAGTTGCTGACATTTAACAGTAAGCTGTAGACTGAGGTGAGGTCGTGCTTATACCGTCCACCACCCCCTCAACCTGCTACCGTGTGGTGACGAGGTTAATTACACTGTGCGCTGCCCCTTCACACACAAACCAGTGTAGTGCTGACGATACAAGGCACAGGGAACCAGTGTAGTGCCTGTATAATATACAGGGCACAGGGAACCAGTGTAGTGCCTGACCAGACAGGGCACAGGGAACCAGTGTAGTGCCTGTATAACATACAGGGCACAGGGAACCAGTGTACTGCCTGACCAGACAGGGCACAGGGAACCAGTGTAGTGCCTGTATAACATACAGGGCACAGGGAACCAGTGTAGTGCCTGTATAACATACAGGGCACAGGGAACCAGTGTAGTGCCTGACCATACAGGGCACAGGAAACCAGTGTAGTGCCTGTATAACATACAGGGCACAGGGAACCAGTGTAGTGCCTGACCATACAGGGCACAGGGAACCAGTGTAGTGCCTGACAGTACACAGCACAGGGAACCAGTGTAGTGCCTGACCATACACGGCACAGGGAACCAGTGTAGTGCCTGACCATACAGGGCACAGGGAACCAGTGTAGAGCCTGATGATACAGGGCACAGGGAACCAGTGTACTGCCTGACCATACGCGGCACAGGGAACCAGTGTAGTGCCTGTATAACATACACGGCTCAGGGAATCAGTGTACTGCCTGTATAACATACATGGCACAGGGGACCAGTGTAGTGCCTGACAATACAGGGCACAGGGAACCAGTGTAGTGCCTGACGATACAGGGCACAGGGAACCAGTGTAGAGCCTGACAATACAGGGCACAGGGAACCAGTGTAGAGCCTGACCATACAGGGCACAGGGAACCAGTGTAGTACCTGTATAACATACAGGGCACAGGGAACCAGTGTAGTGCCTGACCATACAGGGCACAGGGAACCAGTGTAGTACCTGTATAACATACAGGGCACAGGAAACCAGTGTAGTGCTTGATGGTACAGGGCACAGGGAACCAGTGTAGAGCCTGACGGTACAGGGCGCAGGGAACCAGTGTAGTACCTGTATAACATACACGGCACAGGGAACCAGTGTAGTACCTGTATAACATACACGGCACAGGGAACCAGTGTAGGTCCTGTATAAATAGTGTAGTGCCTGTATAACATACAGTTGTTTAGCCAAACAACTTAGATATTGTTAAACATAAGCCTTGTATGGGGCATAGAAATGGGTCTTCATTTACGATCCTATATTAATAAACGGCCCCGGGTAGTGCCGGTGTTATGCGAAAATTGGTTACCCTGCGAAAAACTTGTTTTATCGCCCACTCTCTAAGTGCATGCGTCTGGACACGCTCTTCCGGTCAGATTCTTACGGAATATTGGGCGTACTAGTTTTACACTTTAGAAGTTAGTTGGAAATATGGTTTATTTCACCTATAATAGGCTCTTAAATGTTGTAAAATTACGTTATTACGTTCATTATGACGTTCTTGATTTCGGCAAATTGCACAACTCCTAACAGAGATTAGCTAAATCCTGACAATCTAGGGAATTGAGCGCCGATGAATTTCTCACTCTCCAATCGTGGACTTCAACACTGCGCTTGTTCGCGCATGCACACAAGATACTAGTGGGCGATAAAGGAGGGGAACCAGTGTAGTGCAGGGTGTACCTGAATAGTTTGTGTGTGGAGGCGGGGGTCGGGGGGTGGGGGGGGGGGGGGGGGGAGGGGCGTCGGGGAATACACAGTTGGCTCCTGTTAAGTAGTCTGGCTGAAGCATCCATCATTTTAAATTATGTAAAGAAATGTATGAACAATATCCAAGTTACTGGAACTGGGTTGAAATATTTCTGTCCTAGAGCCTACTTTTGCCTCCGATCAAAATAAACATTGCAGAACCAAAAGAAAAGGCATGTAATCCTGATGTATGTTTGGACTACAGGTGGAGCCACTGTGAAATTCCTGTGGCCTCGAGTTTATGAAGGTAAAGCGGAACAGAAAAAGATGATGGGGAAGACGAATGGAAATTAAAAGAAACAATACACCAAATTATAATAATAGTGATCAGTAATATTGTAATGGTCCGGAACGAGGCAGCGGCAGCCATGTTAGTGACGTCAGCACTTCCGGTAGCGTCCCGGGTGGTGCTTTGCGCTGTTCCCCGGCGGACCATGTTAATTCTGGTGGAGATTGTGCTGCGACACTCTCCAGCACAGACCTCGGAATCAAAGGTGGAGACTTCCACTCTCCTAGCACAGATCCTGTGCTCTACTTCATGCGGCAGCTTGTCTGAGTAAGCGTCATGAAAAATTAGCTGGGAGAGTGGGACACTCCGGCGGAGAGTGTACGAAACGCCGAATGTCGTCTGCCCCTGAGACACACTCTCCCAGCGTAGTCCTCTCACTTACTCTGCTACATAAAGCAGCGAAGACTCGGCTGGGACAGTGAGAGTGTCCACCGACGTAGAAATTGGCAGACGTCCAAAAAGATGGAGAAAATCAGGAGATTGGAGATTCTGAAAAAGAGTAGCTGCGAGCTGCAAGGTGATTATTTTTTCCGTGTTTGCATTAATCAGGAAAACCTGAGACGTAATGTGAAAACGTCTGCTCGCTTCGTATCCCAGTTTACCCTACCCCTTATATGACTGTATGCCACGGTTATTATCCTACCCCTCATATAAATCTCCATAGACTTAACATGGTGTGACTGTATGTCACGATTATTATCCTACCCCTCATATAAATCTACATAGACTTAACATGGTGTGACTGTATGTCACGGTTATTATCCTACCCCTCATATAAATCTACATAGACTTAACATGGTGTGACTGTATGTCACGATTATTATCCTACCCCTCATATAAATCTACATAGACTTAACATGGTGTGACTATGTCACGATTATTATCCTACCCCTCATATAAATCTACATAGACTTAACATGGTGTGACTGTATGTCACGATTATTATCCTATCCCTCATATAAACCTCCATAGACTTAACATGGTGTGACTTTATGTCACGATTATTATCCTACCCCTCATATAAACCTCCATAGACTTAACATGGTGTGACTGTATGTCACGATTATTATCCTACCCCTCATATAAACCTCCATAGACTTAACATGGTGTGACTTTATGTCACGATTATTATCCTATCCCTCATATAAATCTACATAGACTTAACATGGTGTGACTTTATGTCACGATTATTATCCTATCCCTCATATAAATCTACATAGACTTAACATGGTGTGACTGTATGTCACGATTATTATCCTACCCCTCATATAAATCTCCATAGACTTAGCATGGTGTGACTGTATGTCACGATTATTATCCTACCCCTCATATAAATCTCCATAGACTTAGCATGGTGTGACTGTATGTCACGATTATTATCCTACCCCTCATATAAATCTACATAGACTTAACATGGTGTGACTGTATGTCACGATTATTATCCTACCCCTCATATAAATCTACATACACTTAACATGGTGTGACTGTATGTCACGATTATTATCCTACCCCTCATATAAATCTACATAGACTTAACATGGTGTGACTGTATGTCACGATTATTATCCTACCCCTCATATAAATCTACATAGACTTAATATGGTGTGACTGTATGTCACGATTATTATCCTACCCCTCATATAAATCTACATAGACTTAACATGGTGTGACTGTATGTCACGATTATTATCCTACCCCTCATATAAATCTACATAGACTTAACATGGTGTGACTATGTCACGATTATTATCCTACCCCTCATATAAATCTTCATAGACTTAACATGGTGTGACTGTATTCCACGGTTATGCCATAAAATATGTATACACCACAGGTGCCATATATGTATATGACGTTAAAAACTTGTAAAGGTGTAGGATAAAATCTAAATACCACTCAATTTCTTCTAGTTGTTTACATGGCATTCATTGACTTCTGCTACAGATATCACTCAGCTCTGCTTTGTGATATCATTCTGCAAAGACAATAAAGATAATGTTATGAGAGTTTGGGAGTTTCATGATCATCTTCTCCCATCATATGGAGGTCCATCTCCTGTCCGCTACACAGAGCAGTGTCAAGCAGTGTCAGGCACTAGGCTACCTACCGGCTGTACGCCCCACTAGACCACCCGCCCACACTGGACACACCCCACTAGGCTACCTACAGGCTGTACGCCCCCCTAGACCACCTGCCCACACTGGACACACCCCACTAGGCTACCTTCCGGCTGTACGCCCCCCTAGACCACCCGCCCACACTGGACACACCCCACTAGGCTACCTACAGGCTGTACGCCCCCCTAGACCACCCGCCCACACTGGACACACCCCACTAGGCTACCTACAGGCTGTACGCCCCCCTAGACCACCCGCCCACACTGGACACACCCCACTAGGCTACCTACAGGCTGTACGCCCCCCCTAGACCACCCACCCACACTGGACACACCCAACTAGGCTACCTACAGGCTGTACGCCCCCCTAGACCACCCGCCCACACTGGACACACCCCACTAGGCAGCCTACAGGCTGCCCTCCTAGACCACCCGCCCACACTGGACACACCCCACTAGGCTACTAACAGGCTGTACGACCCCCTAGACCACCTGCCCACACTGGACACACCCCACTAGGCTACCTAGAGGCTGTACGCCCCCCCTAGACCACCCGCCCACACTGGACGCACCCCACTAGGCTACCTAGAGGCTGTACGCCCCCCTAGACCACCCGCCCACACTGGACACACCCCACTAGGCAGCCTACAGGCTGTACGACCCCCTAGACCACCCGCCCACACTGGACACACCCCACTAGCCTACCTAGAGGCTGTACGCCCCCCCTAGACCACCCACCCACACTGGACACACCCCACTAGGCTGGCTACAGGCTGTACGCTCCCCTAGACCACCCGCCCACACTGGACACACCTCACTAGGCTGGCTACAGGCTTTACGCCCCCCTAGACCACCCGCCCACACTGGTCACACCCCACTAGGCAGCCTACAGGCCAATAGCCCCACTAAGCTGCCTGCCCCCTGGTCCAACTTCTCATGCCCTGTACGGTCCTCCAGGCTGCCACCCGCCCCACCTCCTCCCTCGGGACTGTACCCCAACAGGCTGCCCTCCCCGGGCCGTACCCCCACAGCCCCCCTTCCCCGGGCTGTACCCCCACAGGCCGCCCTCCCCTTCCCCGGGCCGTACCCCCACATGCCCCCCTCCCCCTCCCCGGGCCGTACCCCCACAGGCCGCCCTCCCCCTCCCCGGGCCGGGCCCCCACAGGCCGCCCTCCCCTTCCCCGGGCCGTACCCCCACATTCCCCCCTCCCCCTCCCCGGGCCGTACCCCCACAGGCCCCCCTCCCCACCTCCCCGGGCCGTACCCCCACAGCCCGCCCTCCCCCTCCCCGGGCTGTACCCCCACGGCCCGCCCTCCCCCTCCCTTGGCCGTACCCCCACGGCCCGCCCTCCCCTTCCCCGGGCCGTATCCCCACATACCGCCCTCCCCCTCCCTTGGCCGTACCCCCACATGCCCCCTTCTCCCTCCCCGGGCCTTACCCCCACGGCCCGCCCTCCCCCTCCCTTGGCCGTACCCCCACGGCCCGCCCTCCCCTTCCCCGGGCCGTATCCCCACATACCGCCCTCCCCCTCCCCAGGCCGTACCCCCACATGCCCCCCTCCCCCTCCCGGGCCGTACCCCCACGGCCCGCCCTCCCCTTCCCCAAGCCGTACCCCCACAGCCCACCCTCCCCTTCCCCAAGCCGTACCCCCACAGCCCACCCTCCCCTTCCCTGGGCCGTACCCCCACAGCCCACCCTCCCCTTCCCCAAGCCGTA
The DNA here is from genome assembly GCA_950022655.1 of Alentia gelatinosa. Lineage (NCBI taxonomy): Eukaryota > Metazoa > Annelida > Polychaeta > Phyllodocida > Polynoidae > Alentia > Alentia gelatinosa. The sequence continues at coordinate 4,890,304 of OX465583.1, forward strand.
CCCCCACAGCCCAGCCTCCCCTTCCCCAAGCCGTACCCCCACAGCCCACCCTCCCCTTCCCCAAGCCGTACCCCCACAGCCCACCCTCCCCTTCCCTGGGCCGTACCCCCACAGCCCACCCTCCCCCTCCCCGGGCCGTACCCTCACAGGCCCCCCTCCCCCTCCCCGGGCTGTACCCCCACATGCCCCCCTCCCCCTCCCCAGGCCGTACCCCCACGGCCCGCCCTCCCCTTCCCCGGGCCGTATCCCCACATACCGCCCTCCCCCTCCCCAGGCCGTATCCCCACAGCCCGCCCTCCCCCTCCCCGGGCCGTACCCCTACAGCCCGCCCTCCCCCTCCCCGGGCCGTACCCCCACAGGCCCTCCTCCCCCTCCCCGGGCCGGGCCCCCACAGGCCCCCCTCCCCACCCACAGGCCGCCCGCCCTCTGGCCTGTGACATTTGGCGGGCGGAGAGCGGTCCCGGGGGAGGCGGAGTGGAGGAGGCGGCGGCGGCGGGGTGATGGATGGCGGTCACTGTCGGCCATCATAATGATGGCGGGGGGCGGGGCGGGGGGCGGTGGCCACATGGCAGCGGGTCGCCTGTTGACAGCCACCAGCTTGTATTGCTGGTCGCAGATTGATTCTCATTGTGTCTTAACGGCCACCTGCTGTGAGCGCCACTCCTGTATATGGACTGCCCACTGTAAGCCCTGCTTCTCTGTATGGACTGCCCACTGTGAGCCCCGCTCCTGTATATGGACTGCCCACTGTGAGCCCCGCTCCTGTATATGGACTGCCCACTGTGAGCCCTGCTCCTCTGTATGGACTGCCCACTGTGAGCCCCGCTCCTCTGTATGGACTGCCCGCTGTGAACCCTTCTCTGTATGGACTGCCCACTGTGAGCCCCTCTCCTCTGTATGGACTGCCCACTGTGAGCCCCTCTTCTGTCTGGACTGCCCGCTGTGAGCCTCTCTCCTGTATATGGACTGCCCGCTGTCAGCCTTGCGCCTCTCTATGGACTGCCTGCTGTGATTATTTCCTGTATATAGATTGCCCGCTGTGAGCCCCACTCCTCTGTATGGACTGCCCGCTGTGAGCACTTCCTGTATATGGACTGCCCACTGCGAGCTCTCTGTATGGACTGCCCGCTGTGAGCCCCACTTCTGTATGGACTGCCTGCTGTGACCCCTCTCTTTTGTATGGACTGCCGACTGTGAGCAGTAGGGCTATAGTAAGACAGTCAGTGGGGCTATGGTAAGACAGAGGGAGGCAGTGGGGCTATAATAAGACTGGGAGGCAGTGGGGCTATAATAAGACTTGCAGTTGGACTATGATAAGACAGGTGGAGGCAGTGGGGCTATGCTAGGGCAGAGGCAGGTATTGGGGCTATGAGAAGGCAGCTAGTGGGGTTATGATTGGGTAGAGGCAGGCAGTGGGGCTATGATAAGACAGGCAGGCAGTAAGGCTATACAGAGGGAGGCAGTAAGGCTGTACAGAGGCAGGCAGTAAGGCTGTACAGAGGCAGGCAGTAAGGCTGTACAGAGGCAGGCAGTAAGGCTGTACAGATGGAGGCAGTAAGGCTGTACAGAGGCAGGCAGTAAGGCTGTACAGTGGCAGGCAGTAAGGCTGTACAGAGGCAGGCAGTAGGGCTGTACAGAGGCAGGCAGTAAGGCTGTACAGATGGAGGCAGTAAGGCTGTACAGAGGCAGGCAGTAAGGCTGTACAGAGGCAGGCAGTAAGGCTGTACAGAGGCAGGCAGTAAGGCTGTACAGAGGCAGGCAGTAAGGCTATACAGAGGGAGGCAGTAAGGCTGTACATAGGCAGGCAGTAGGGCTGTACAGAGGCAGGCAGTAAGGCTGTACAGAGGCAGGCAGTAAGGCTGTACAGAGGCAGGCAGTAATGCTATACAGAGGCAGGCAGTAAGGCTATACAGAGGGAGGCAGTAAAGCTGTACAGAGGCAGGCAGTAAGGCTGTACAGAGGGAGGCAGTAAGGCTATACAGAGGGAGGCAGTAAGGCTGTACAGAGGCAGGCAGTAGGGCTGTACAGAGGGAGGCAGTAAGGCTGTACAGAGGCAGGCAGTAAGGCTGTACAGAGGCAGGCAGTAAGGCTATACAGAGGCAGGCAGTAGGGCTATACAGAGGGAGGCTGTGGTGCTGTACAGAGGGAGGCAGTAAGGCTATACAGAGGCAGGCAGTAGGGCTATACAGAGGCAGGCAGTAGGGCTATACAGAGGGAGTTGGTGCTGTACAGAGGGAAGCAGTGGTGCTGTACAGAGGGAGGCAGTGATGCTGTACAGAGGGAGGCAGTAAGGCTGTACAGAGGGAGGCAGTGGTGCTGTACAGAGGCAGGCTGTGGTGCTGTACAGAGGGAGGCAGTGGTGCTGTACAGAGGGAGGCAGTGGTGCTGTACAGAGGGAGGCAGTAAGGCTGTACAGAGGGAGGCAGTGGTGCTGTACAGAGGGAGGCTGTGGTGCTGTACAGAGGTAGGCAGTGGTGCTGTACAGAGGGAGGCAGTAAGGCTGTACAGAGGGAGGCAGTGGGGCTATACAGAGGGAGGCTGTGGTGCTGTACAGAGGGAGGCTGTGGGGCTATGATAAGTCAGGCAGGCTGTGGGGCTATGATAAGACAGGCAGGCAGTGGGGCTATGATAAGACAGGCAGGCTGTGGGGCTATGATAAGGCAGCTAGTTGGGGTTCTGATAGGGTACAGGGAGGCAGTACGGCTATACAGAGGCAGGCTGTACTGACCTACTCTGGCCAGTGGTGACTGATGTGTCCTGTGCCCGGAACCTGTCTGCCCCCAGCCCCCTAGCGGTGACGTATTGCGCGCGCCGCTTGTCGGCTGATGACTGACCGCTGCTCGCCTGTACTGCTGTTTGTCATTGTCCGGCCCTGCCCGGTCTCCCCTCACCGCCCTGCCCGGTCTCCCCCTCACCTCCCTGCCCGGTCTCCCTCTCACCGCCCTGCGCGGTCTCCCCCTCACCGCCCTGCGCGGTCTCCCCTCACCGCCCTGCGCGGTCTCCCCCTCACCGCCCTGCGCGGTCTCCCCTCACCGCCCTGCGTGGTCTCCCCCTCACCGCCCTGCCCGGTCTCCCCCTCAGCGCCCTGCGCGGTCTCCCCCTCACCGCCCTGCGCGGTCTCCCCCTCACCGCCCTGCGCGGTCTCCCCCTCACCGCCCTGCCCGGACTCCACCACACCTCAGTCTCCGCTGTCCAGCCCCGCTCCTCACCCTCACCACACCTCAGTCTCCGCTGTCCAGCCCCGCTCCTCACCCTCACCACACCTCAGTCTCCGCTGTCCAGCCCCGCTTCTCACCCTCACCACACCTCAGTCTCCGCTGTCCAGCCCCGCTTCTCACCCTCACCACACCTCAGTCCCCGCTGTCCAGCCCCGCTTCTCGCCCTCACCACACCTCAGTCCCCGCTGTCCAGCCCCGCTTCTCACCCTCACCACACCTCAGTCTCCGCTGTCCAGCCCCGCTTCTCACCCTCACCACACCTCAGTCTCCGCTGTCCAGCCCCGCTTCTCACCCTCACCACACCTCAGTCTCCGCTGTCCAGCCCCGCTTCTCATCCCCACCACACCTCAGTCTCCGCTGTCCAGCCCCGCTTCTCACCCTCACCACACCTCAGTCCCCGCTGTCCAGCCCCGCTTCTCGCCCTCACCACACCTCAGTCCCCGCTGTCCAGCCCCGCTTCTCACCCTCACCACACCTCAGTCTCCGCTGTCCAGCCCCGCTTCTCACCCTCACCACACCTCAGTCTCCGCTGTCCAGCCCCGCTTCTCACCCTCACCACACCTCAGTCTCCGCTGTCCAGCCCCGCTTCTCATCCTCACCACACCTCAGTCTCTGCTGTCCAGCCCCGCTTCTCACCCTCACCACACCTCAGTCTCCGCTGTCCAGCCCCGCTTCTCACCCTCACCACACCTCAGTCCCCGCTGTCCAGCCCTGCTTCTCGCCCTCACCACACCTCAGTCCCCGCTGTCCAGCCCCGCTTCTCACCCTCACCACACCTCAGTCTCCACTGTCCAGCCCCGCTTCTCACCCTCACCACACCTCAGTCTCCACTGTCCAGCCCCGCTTCTGCCCCTCACCACACCTCAGTCCCCGCTGTCCAGCCCCGCTTCTCACCCTCACCACACCTCAGTCTCCACTGTCCAGCCCCGCTTCTCACCCTCACCACACCTCAGTCTCCGCTGTCCAGCCCCACTCCTCACCATCACCACACCTCAGTCTCCACTGTCCAGCCCCGCTCCTCACCCTCACCACACCTCAGTCTCCGCTGTCCAGCCCCGCTTCTCACCCTCACCACACCTCAGTCTCCGCTGTCCAGCCCCGCTCCTCATCCTCACCACACCTCAGTCTCCACTGTCCAGCCCCGCTCCTCACCCTCACCACACCTCAGTCTCCGCTGTCCAGCCCCGCTTCTCACCCTCACCACACCTCAGTCTCCACTGTCCAGCCTCATGCTCCTCACCCTCACCACACCTCAGTCTCCGCTGTCCAGCCCCGCTTCTCATCCTCACCACACCTCAGTCTCCGCTGTCCAGCCCCGCTTCTCACCACACCTCAGTCTCCGCTGTCCAGCCCCGCTTCTCACCCTCACCACACCTCAGTCTCGTGTCCAGCCCCGCTTCTCACCCTCACCACACCTCAGTCTCGTGTCCAGCCCCGCTTCTCACCCTCACCACACCTCAGTCTCCGCTGTCCAGCCCCGCTTCTCACCACACCTCAGTCTCCGCTGTCCAGCCCCGCTTCTCACCCTCACCACACCTCAGTCTCCGCTGTCCAGCCCCGCTTCTCACCCTCACCACACCTCAGTCTCCGCTGTCCAGCCTCATGCTTCTCAACCTAAACGCCAGTCCCTCACTTCTAGTGTTAAAGAACACATTGCTATTTTTTCAAAAATGGAGGACACACACTAGTTTTTGATACAGAGAGAAGTATGATAATATTGTTAGAGAATATATAGAAATTCTAAGAATTGTTTTTTTTCACATAGTAATACCCATGTAATTTTCATGGAAGAGCCTGGACAAATTAGTTTTGCATAAAAAACAATTTTTTAGTCTATGAAATTCCAGTCATTATTAGCTTTCCTTAGCTACGGTACCTGACTACCTATGAAATATAGCATGGGTGTGATAATTTGTCTTCATATTTAAAAGTGGCAAAAAAAGAAGAATTTTAAACATATCTATCCAAAACCACTGAAATTCTACTGGTAGTAAGGAAGATAATTTCAACCAGTAACATGGAAAAAATATATTAGAGCCTAGAAAAGCCTGGAAAAGGCCTGGGATTTTATTGGGCTTTCTATGTACGAACCCTGGAATGATTAACGCCGATCGTTGTTAAGAGCTTTATAGCGTGGATGTAAGCTGGGCGGGCAGACGACATTTTCACCGTCATTACTGTAGGGGTGAGGTGTACATACCCTGCCCGGTCACAGTGAAATACGCGAGGTCAACCACCTGTTATTACATACCCATGGGCGACTGTCTCACTTCTACTGACCGGGGACTTGTTTCACTAGTCTTGTGACATGTCTGTGACACCATACAGACATTGGGGTTGTCTAGTTTCGTGACAACACAAGTAGCTGCCCTTAGGAAAAAAACAAACCCCAAACATAAGAATTAGACAAATCTACACATCATGGACCTGTTTCACTAGTTTCGTGACAAAAGTGGCACCAACAATGCAAGCAAGAACAGACAAAACAATGTCTAATGTCTAGTTCTTATGAAACCTGACAAACCGGACACGCCATCTAGGCATGTCACGAAACTAGTGAAACAGGTCCCTGAATACAAACATCTGTATTCTCCTAAGAGATTAGAGAAAAAAGAGTCCATGAAATATCAAAGTAGAGGGTGAGAAGATCTCTTTAATTTGATAACGAGATTTTCACCGTCATTACTGCAGGGATGTAAGCTCGCCAGGCAGACGAGATTTTCACCGTCATTACTGCAGGGGTGAGGTGTACATACCCTGCCCGGTCACAGTGAAATACGCGAGCTGAACCACCTGTTATTACATACCCATGGGCGACTGTCTCACTTCTACTGACCGGGGACTTGTTTCACTAGTCCTATATATACCTTTAACTATTGATAAAAATGGCAATTCGTTGACCTCCATTTGTCTAATTCTTATTTTTGGGGTCTGTCTTTTCCTAAGGGCAGCTACTTGTGTTGTCACGAAACTAGACAACCCCAATGTCTGTATGGTGTCACAGACATGTCACAAGAGCGTATGCCAGGAATAATATATTAATTAGGGAAAAAATTTATCTCAATTTTTAGTAATGGGGAATATTTGTAACTTATGTAAGGTGGCTTGTATTTTTGGGGATGGATGGTGGGTCCCTGTTACCCTAGGACACTTCGAAAGTGTCCCTAGGCTTCGCAAGAACCCTAATTTGTGTTGTCACGAAACTAGACAACCCCAATGTCTGTATGGTGTCACAGACATGTCACAATTATAGGGAAACAAGTCCAGGGAGAAAGAATACAAAGTTATGAGGTAAGGCTCAAAGACAATTTCTTAACTCGACCTCGTTGAGTAATTTTTAAAGGACTAATTTCCCTATATTATCCACTTGATACGAACCTGTCAATATAAGAAATTCAAAAAAAGGGAAAAAAGTATAGAGTTTCCAGATCGCTGCCGACCAGAATACAAACATCTGTATTCTCCTAAGAGATTAGAGAAAAAAGAGTCCATGAAATATCAAAGTAGTGGGTTAGAAGATCTCTTTAATTTGATAACTTGAATTTGTAATTCTCCATAATAGATACAATATTACCGTGATTTTTATCTGAGTGGCCGTGTTCTCCTCGTAGTTGATGCTACTGAGTGGAGAATACGACCACGCACATCAAAATCACGGTAATATTGTTGTCTTTTTTTTTGGAGATAATATTTATTTTGGAGTATAACTACTAGGACTCCCTCGTCCTATTTTCAGTAGGCTCCAGGGCCATTTATGTTTGCCAGGTTAACTAATGTACTATTTTTTAGACAAATAAATATATCTAGATGATTTCTAGTAATATTTAAATTTTCATATAACTGTCATTTATGTTGGTTAGCTAATCATACAAGGCATGGTATATTATAGAGGAAACCCATGAAAGTTTAGGGTCTGAGCTCGTATCCCATAGAGTTTTAATCACGTAGTAATTCACAAGGCGAAGCCGCGTGAATTGCTATGTGATTCAAATGAGATGGGATCGAGCTCTGACCCTAAACTTGAATGGGTTTCTGAATTTATCTCACCCTTAATATTGACTAATGGGCTAACATTTGTGACAGTATCCCCCATTGGATATATTTCCTAAATATCTAATGGGTGTTAGATACGAGTTTCCAATGATAAGTCTATGGAGAAAAAATATCTGGGGTGAGATAAACAATAATATTCCTAATACTACAAGGTTTGTTGCCTGGTGTGGGTAGGGTCTGGGTTGGAGTATCGTCCATATCTCCTGCCAATTCAATTGATCAATTCGTGGTGCTTCACTTTACTAGTACTCTAGTTGCCTGGTCAATAGATTTGCTTTGTTTTCTTCTTTAAAGGCTTTATATGTTTTAGATACCTACTGGCGTAAGTGACGTCTTTACTACACGTTGATATTCATGCAGTTGTAAATTACTGTACGGGGGTGCAGGAACTATTTCTGATTCGTTCACACTGTAAACGGACGAGTGGTTCCGATATCGACAGTGCTTTATTTGGAATATGACAAATTTTTTTTGCTCGAACATTGTTAACCCTAGCCATATATATTCAGACATGGAATATGAAAATAAAACTATACAAGGAAATACAGAAAAATACACACAAAATACAGAATTACATCGAAATACCAAATAAATAGCATATCTATATAAGACCTCGTTTAAAACATCGGGCGAGCACGGGTTGGGTATGGGAGTAATACGCCAGAGGAATACAGTTTTCACATATTACTCTGCTGTTGAACGATTTCATTTGCCCTTGTATTGTTGGCCACACCATGATTTATTTGCCGAATGCTGTATTCGGCTGAAAGGATGGATCAATATATCGCACAGAAATAGGATATCTCTCAGAAAACCAGAAGTGCAGAGTAATAATCGTTGGTATGGCAACCGATGGCTTGGTGGAAACTCGTTGTCTGTGCACAACTCGCGGGAGACGTGTAAACAGTGCCGAGAACCTGACAGATGGAAGAAGGGTTATGCCACTTTAATGTTTCACTTGAAAACTACAAATGGTCGCTTTAAAGAGAAAACATGATTAAAACATAGTGTCACCAATTTCACCGAGATGCCAGTTTTCAGCTTTTCCGAGGAATTTTCTTTTTTAATTCCAGTTTCTGAATTAAGTCTAATTCATGGCAATAAAGTTGGCTTCCACTCTCCTCCCAGATTCTTCATGGAGCCAGCGCTTACTAATCTCTGCCTGAATCCAGTGACGTCACATAGAGAAATCACATTTCAGACCCGAAAAATGTGTAACTGTCAAAGTTATGAAACTCAAACAGCTCATGTATTATGAGTTTGGAAATACTAGAATTGTTAAATGAGCTTCACAGTCAATCCAGCTTGTTGTTTTTTTTTAGCTTTAAACCAATTCATGATGTGAATCCACAGTTGATGAGACTGCCCCTTCAAGTGAGCACATGTGACATGTTGACAAACGAAGCTCTGCAACACATGAAGTGCTTTCCACTGAAGAAAGTAATCCCTAAAACTATGGCTATTTTAACATAACAAATAACAAAAATGTGTTTGTATCATTTACCATTGATATGTGCATCTTAGTTTACAAGTAGATCACAAAACACTCCCCAAGGCACTAAGAATTAAGGATATGTGAAAGAATGGCGCATGGGGCAGATTTTGCCCCAAACAGGCAGGTCGGTGCAGAGATACAAGCGGCCGCAGGAAGTAGAGTGCAGGATCTCTGCTAGGAGAGTGGGTGGTTTGAACCTCCCCACACACCATTTGCCTCATTCCATGGCCAACACTGTTTTCTCAGTCTCTCTGAGGCAGTAACTCCGACTTGAGAAATATTTCCACTTTATTCCCTGACCCCAACTGGCGCCACTAATCCTAGTGTGTGAAATTTAGACGGCTGTATACAGCACCAAATATTAGACATTTCTTATAGCAATACTTGATTCTGATATGAACTCTGAGGTGCATATGATATGAATCTTAAAAGCATGAACATTATATGAAGCATATCGATAAAGATAATTGATGTGCTGCCGAACGAGGAATTGCTATCAATCTTTAAAAGCCATATCGTGTCTCTGTCAGACAGTGAAATATTATTTCCTGTTGCAGCATGAGTTACTGAAATAGCTACAAGTGAGAACTATGTGAGGGATGGGATAATGTGGTGAGGACTGAGATAGTGTGATGAGGGGTGAAATAATGTGGTAAGGACTGAGATAATGTGACCACCACACCCTGCCTGTAATCTTCTGCCCGGCCATGCCCACCACACCCTGCTTGTATTCTCCCTCCCGGCCGTGCCCACCACATAATGCCTGTATTCTCCCGCCTGGCCGTGCCCACCACATAATGCCTGTATTCTCCCGCCTGGCCGTGCCCACCACATAATGCCTGTATTCTCCCGCCGGCTGTGCCCACCACACCATGCCTGTATTCTCCCGCCTGCCCGGCCGTGCCCACCACATCATGCCTGTATTCTCCCACCCACCCGGCCTTGCCCACCGCACCGTGCCTGTATTCTCCCGCCTGCCCGGCCGTGCCCACCACATCATGCCTGTATTCTCCAACCCACCCGGCCTTGCCCACCACACCCTGCCTGTATTCTCCCACCTGCCCGGCCATGCCCACCACACCGTGCCTGTATTCTCCTGCCTGGCTGTGCCCACCACATCATGCCTGTATTGTCCCACCCGACCGTGCCCACCACACCCTGCCTGTATTCTCCTCCCTGCCTGGCCATGCCCACCAAACCCTGCTTGTATTCTCCCGCCCGCCCGGCCGTGCCCACCACACCCTGCCTGTATTCTCCCGCCCGTCCGGCCGTGCCCACCACACCCTGCCTGTATTCTCCCGCCCGCCCGGCCGTGCCCACCACACCATGCCGGTATTCTCCCACCTGCCCGGCCGTGCCCACCACACCCTGCCGGTATTCTCCCGCCTGCCCGGCCGTGCCTACCACTCCCTGCCTGTAGCTTTCACGCCCGCGGCGCCTGCCAAACCCACCACTCAGTGATTGGATTTGGGTAAATGTGTTGAAAATGAATTTCCTGCTGCTGCGTAATTTCCCCACAGCGCGCAGCAAGACGGCAGTCGTGATGCGAGTCAGGTTTGTAAATCTAACAGCGAGAGGCCTCAACACAGACCTCCCACCACCACGGTCAGGTCTAGCCACTCGCCAGTCGCAGTAAGTTATAGGCCCATAATACATCTCTCTTTTTTAAGAGGTTATTATTTGCTTTCGACATCACAGCATCTCTGGTGTGTTCTCGGCCGACAAATTCGTTAGATCCTTGACAATCGGTGACATTCATTTTGATGTACGCACTTCACTGACGCAGTTTTATGGCTCCACCGATGGCTATCAGACATTACTCACGTGTGAGATATGACGGACTCTGCCCGACTCCGCAGTGTCCCCAGCCTGGCCGTGCCGACACGGTTACTGGAGAACTCGATACGAAACGAACTCGACCCGTAGTTGTCTGGAGAACTCGACCCGTAGTTGTCTGGAGAACTGGACCCGTAGTTGTCTGGAGAACTGGACCCGTAGTTGTCAGGAGAACTGGACCCGTAGTTGTCAGGAGAACTGGACCCGTAGTTGTCAGGAGAACTAGACCCGTTTTGGAGAAATCTATTGGAGAACTAGACCCGTTTCAGATACTTATGATTATGACATTTTTATATAGAATGAAAGGTCTGACTAGTTAAGGATAGGGTTAAGGATAGGTTAAGGTTAGTGATAGGGTTAGGGTTAGGGATAGGGTTAGGGTTAAAGTTAGGGATAGGGTTAGCGTTAATGTTAGGGTTAGGGTTAGGGATAGGGTTAGAGTTAGGGATAGGGATAGAGTTAGGGATAGGGTTAGGGTTAAGATTAGGGAAAAGAGTAGGGTTAGGGTTAGGGTGAGTCAGTAGGGGTTAGGGATAGGGTTAGGAAGGGTTTTCTGTTTGTTTGAAGCCAATATTTACTACTAAATATACTATTTATCCACAGTTGAGACACTTGAATTGAGAAGATTTAAAACAGGTCGAGTTCGTTACGGGTCGAGTTCTTAAAACGGGTCGAGTTCGTTGCGGGTCTAGTTCTTAAAACGGGTCGAGTTCGTTACGGGTAGAGTTCTTATAATCGGTAGAGTTCTTAAAACGGGTAGAGTTCTTAAAACGGGTCAAGTTCTTAAAACGGTTCGAGTTTTTTACGGGTCGAGTTCGTTATGGGTCGAGTTCTCCAGTATTCGGAGACACTGCATGATCTCAATTTGGTCGATCGTTACTGATTCATTCCCACCAGATAATCAGTGAAAATTTGTGTGATCTGTACCAGGGAAATCCAATGCTATCCCTAACCCTTAGCCTATCCCTATCCCTATCCCTATCCCTATCCCTATCCTAAACCTAACCCTAACCCTAACCTTATCCCTAACCCTATACCTATACTGAACCCTAACCCTAACCCTATCCCTAACCATATCCTTATCCCTAACCCTCTCCCTAACCCTAACCTCAACACTATCCCTAACTAGTCAGACCTTTCCTTCTAAATGAAAATGTCTTATTCATAAGGACCCGCAACGGGTCGGGTTCTCCTGACAACAACGGGTCGACTTCGTTTCGGGTCGAGTTCTCCAGTAACCGATTCAGACCAGTCTCGGTAAAGGGGACCAGTGTCGAGTGGGATCAGTTACACCGTGCGGCCGGTAGGGGGCGGCACCGTGCGGGAGCCGTGCGCTGATTGGCTTAGTTAAAGTGACGGACGCCCGCGACCCGAACAGGAAAAAGACCAACTCCACGCCCACAGTGGGCTTTATTTATCTCACCACTGACTTCACCAAGAAAGGATTTTACAAGAGACACCACTGAGATGACGGTCTCACGTCGACGTGGTGTCTGGTGACTGCGGTCAGTGGCACGCTCTCTCCACGTTACAACATACCTAAACAAGACACCACTGAGGTGACGGTCTCACGTCGATGTGGTGTGTGATGACTGCGGTCAGTGCCACGCTCTCTCCACGTTACAACATACCTAAACAGACACCACTGAGGTGACGGTGTCACATCGACGTGATATCTGATGACTGCGGTCAGTGGCACACTCTCTCCACGTTACAACTTACCTAAACAGACACCACTGAGGTGACGGTGTCACGTCGATGTGGTGTGTGGTGACTGCGGTCAGTGGCACGCTCTCTCCACTTTACAACATACCTAAACAGACACCACTGAGGTGACGGTCTCACGTCGATGTGGTGTCTGAAGACTGCGGTCAGTGGCACGCTCTCTCCACATTACAACTTACCTAAACAGACACCACTGAGGTGACGGTCTCAACTCGATGTGGTGTCTGATGACTGCGGTCAGTGGCACGCTCTCTCCACGTTACAACATACATAAACAGACACCACTGAGGTGACGGTGTCACATCGACGTGGTGTGTGATGACTGCGGTCAGTGCCACGCTCTCTCCACGTTACAACTTACCTAAACAGACACCACTGAGGTGACGGTGTCACATCGATGTGGTGTGTGGTGACTGCGGTCAGTGGCACGCTCTCTCCACGTTACAACTTACCTAAACAGACACCACTGAGGTGACGGTCTCACGTCGACATGGTGTGTGGTGACTGCGGTCAGTGGCACGCTCTCTCCACGTTACAACTTACCTAAACAGACACCACTGAGGTGACGGTGTCACGTCGACGTGGTGTCTGGTGACTGCGGTCAGTGCCACGCTCTCTCCACGTTACAACTTACCTAAACAGACACCACTGAGGTGACGGTGTCACGTCGACGTGGTGTCTGATGACTGCGGTCAGTGCCACGCTCTCTCCACGTTACAACATACATAAACAGACACCACTGAGGTGACGGTGTCACGTCGATGTGGTGTCTGAAGACTGCGGTCAGTGCCACGCTCTCTCCACGTTACAACTTACCTAAACAGACACCACTGAGGTGACGGTGTCACGTCGACGTGGTGTGTGAAGACTGCAGTCAGTGGCACACTCTCTCCACGTTACAACATACCTAAACAGACACCACTGAGGTGACGGTGTCACGTCAATGTGGTGTGTGGTGACTGCGGTCAGTGGCACGCTCTCTCCACGTTACAACATACATAAACAGACACCACTGAGGTGACGGTGTCACGTCGATGTGGTGTGTGATGACTGCGGTCAGTGGCACATGGCACTCTCTCCATGTAACAACGTACAGTAAAACCCTGCTTAAGGGGTCACCCTCCTTTCAAAGCAAAGTGTCCTGTTAAGCGGGGTGGTCCCTTAAGCAGGGTTAAAATAAACTGAATAAAGATTTCTGTTCTGAGATAATTGTTCCCTTAAGCGAGGTGTCCCGTTAAGTGAGGTGTCCCAGAAGCGGGGTTTTTACTGTTATTAACAGAGACACCACTGAGATTACGTCTCTCATCACGTTGTGGGTGACAGGGTGTCAGTGCCATGTGGTAGTCACCAGCGCTGAGAGAGAAACAGACTGTCTGAACGGCCAAGTGACGGAGGGTGGTTTTGACCCAAGAAATTCAGGTCAATTATAGACTGTAAAACCGTCCCAAGGTGCTATCAACACTGTGTAAGGAGGTCAGGGTGAAGGTCGTGGTTTGCTCTGAATGCAGTCATTGGCTACTGGGTCAATCCAGAGGAAGTGTGAACCGCAGCGCCCCCTATACCGACTTGGTTCATATATACAATCGCGGCTGCCTCACGGCGCCACTTTCAAACACCCAGCAAGAGGGAAGGAGCTCTGAGAAGAGCCCACACCAAAACATGAAAAATGCAAATAGCTCTTGTGTCATGAATAACAGGCCGATTTTGATAAACAAAACATTGTTAGAAACCTAAGCCTATTTAGTGATACACATGTCACATACCTGTGCTATGGCTAAGGTTTCCTGTGTAGGTTGGACATTGGAATTTGTGAGAAATAAGGCTGTATTCCACAACACAAAAAAGCCATAAAACGTGGAGCTCTATTGAGCTCTACTGTGGTTTGGAATAAATTAGATGCCACTCTATCAATATCTGAAAAGAGTTTTGATAGAACCATAACAGATTGTAAGTAGTAGCTGTTCTTAATTAGACCATTTTTGCAATACTTTTATAGAGGAATCTGCATCAGCTGTTATTCGAGTCCAGATCAAAACTATAGGGGGCGCTGCGCTTCTCACCTCCTCTGGGGTCAATCTATGCCTTCTATATTCCTTATATGGCAGTGAAGGGATAGGGACAACTCCATGCAGGAGGACCAGACCAGACAGAGAAGCGACCAGATGGATGGAGATGAACACCCAGCCAGTGTTCTGATATTTACTTAATGCAGCATCATTTATTCCCTCTCCTCTGCTGTGTATTGAGCGCCGGAGACGGATGCTATTGGCTGGAGTCTGTTGTAGAGCCACAGGAAAACCCTGAGAGGTGTGTCTATTGATGTCAGTCATGTTTTGTGTAATGTGATATGGGTTGGCAGAGAGTAGGGATATGGATTGATGCCAGGGACAACAGGTAGGATCTCCCACTACCTGTAGACTCTATTATCATCATATATACCCATGCACATTCGTTTATTAGTATCGTACCGCCGCTCCCCATATCCTGTGTATGTGTGTTGTGTACTGCACCCTATGCCGTACATTGTTATACGGAACACGTTGATATATCAGCTGGATGTGGACATTTTTTTAGACATGGTTTCTATGTCAATTTATGGTATGTTACAGAGAGGTCAGTTTTCCATTTTTCCGTGGAAATCCATTTTTTCATATTCAGTTTATGTCATTGCCTTTATTTGTGTCAAACAAAGACAATATTGATTTTGCCTCATTTGCGCCAATGGAGACTCATGACAGAACAAAAGAGACTGATGGACGATCACTCCGAAATCACAGAACCGAAATGATCGGTGTATTTTAGAGTTTATAATGAGAATAAATGTCATTTTGCGCCAGTGTCACAAGCTGCCCCTCCTACTGTCCTGGTTATATGCGGACTTTCCACTCAGCACATTATTACACGACCCTGACGCCATTACTGTGTGAGAAATATCGTCTGCCTAGCTGTAAGTGTCGCCAGGAACCAGCTCCGCGTGCCAGCGTCCCCTCAGCGTTCCCTCAGCGTCCCGTCAGCGTCCCTGTAGGTGGATCACGTGGCCTGCCCCTGAAGCTCCCATCAATTGGCTGCCGTACATTAGCTGCTGCGCTGCCCAAAGTCGATTAAAAGTTGCCTATGAACGTTACGGAGTGAGCGAGGAAAAAGCCAGATGAAAGTTGATTGTTTGTTAAGGTAATTATGCCTGGCTAAGTGATTCCGTGCGCCACGCTGTGCCCCAGGGCGAGTCGCTTAGGCCGAGCGGGGCCGAGTGGGGCCGAGCGGGGCCGAATCGAGCCGAGCAGGGCAGAGTGGGTCCGAGCGGGGCCGAACTGGTCCGAGCAGGGCCGAAAAGAGCAAGGTAGGGTAAGGGCAGAGTGAGGCAGGGTGGGGCAGGGTGAGGGCAGGGTGGGGCAGGGTGGGGCAGGGTGAGGGCAGGGTGGGGCAGGGTGGGGCAGGGTGAGGGCAGGGTGGGGCAGAGTTGGGCAGGGTGAGGGCAGGGTGAGGGCAGGGTGAGGGCAGGGTGAGGCAGGGTGAGGGCAGGGTGAGGCAGGGTGAGGCAGGGTGGGGCAGGGTGAGGCAGGGTGAGGCAGGGTGGGGCAGGGTGGGGCAGGGTGAGGGCAGGGTGTGGGCAGGGTGAGGCAGGGTGAGGGCAGGGTGTGGGCAGGGTGAGGCAGGGTGAGGCAGGGTGTGGGCAGGGTGAGGGCAGGGTGAGGGCAGGGTGAGGGCAGGGTGAGGCAGGGTGAGGCAGGGTGTGGGCAGAGTGTGGGCAGGGTGTGGGCAGGGTGAGGGCAGGTTGAGGCAGGGTGAGGCAGGGTGAGGGCAGGGTGAGGGCAGGTTGAGGGCAGGGTGAGGCAGGGTGAGGCAGGGTGGGGCAGGGTGGGGCAGGGTGAGGGCAGGGTGAGGGCAGGGTGTGGGCAGGGTGAGGCAGGGTGAGGGCAGGGTGTGGGCAGGGTGAGGCAGGGTGAGGCAGGGTGTGGGCAGGGTGAGGGCAGGGTGAGGGCAGGGTGAGGCAGGGTGAGGCAGGGTGAGGCAGGGTGTGGGCAGAGTGTGGGCAGGGTGTGGGCAGGGTGAGGGCAGGGTGAGGCAGGGTGAGGGCAGGGTGAGGGCAGGTTGAGGGCAGGGTGAGGCAGGGTGAGGCAGGGTGGGGCAGGGTGGGGCAGGGTGAGGGCAGGGTGTGGGCAGGGTGAGGCAGGGTGAGGCAGGGTGAGGCAGGGTGTGGGCAGGGTGAGGGCAGGGTGAGGGCAGGGTGAGGCAGGGTGAGGCAGGGTGAGGGCAGGGTGAGGGCAGGGTGAGGCAGGGTGAGGCAGGGTGAGGCAGGGTGGGGCAGGGTGGGGCAGGGTGAGGGCAGGGTGGGGCAGGGTGGGGCAGGGTGAGGCAGGGTGAAGCAGGGTGAGGGCAGGGTGAGGCAGGGTGAGGGCAGGGTGAGGCAGGGTGAGGCAGGGTGAGGGCAGGGTGAGGGCAGGGTGAGGGCAGGGGGTGGGCAGGGTGAGGCAGGGTGAGGCAGGGTGAGGCAGGGTGTGGGCAGGGTGAGGGCAGGGTGTGGGCAGGGTGAGGCAGGGTGAGGCAGGGTGTGGGCAGGGTGAGGGCAGGGTGAGGCAGGGTGAGGCAGGGAGGGCAGGGTGAGGGCAGGGTGGGGCAGGGTGAGGGCAGGGTGAGGGCAGGGTTAGGGCAGGGTGAGGGCAGGGTGGGGCAGGGTGAGGGCAGGGTGGGGCAGAGTTGGGCAGGGTGAGGCAGGGTGAGGGCAGGGATATGCCTAAATTCAGAATGTTTCAACCTTCCGACACAGCGACGATACGGTGATCTAGTTGCTTATTTCCTAAACTCATCTCAATGATTCGATCACCACCCAATCAAAGTAAGTCTGATAGAACATATCAGTCATTAAACTATCCAAACGACCACCCTTCACCGTGGGAACTCTCTCAGACTCTGAAACACGGGAAGTGGGAAGAATTCACAATCAGAGACCATTTATATAGAGATAAAGATCAGGGTCCCTTCTTACTAGTCTATGGATTATAGCGGAAGGGAAGACGGCAACAGTGGCACCAGCAGTGGTAAACCGAAATTCGCGTTTCATGAATAGTCTCGCTGTTGAGGTGGCCATTCCCTTCGCTTTGCCAGCATAACGAATGGAATAATTAATAAATCAATATCTAATGAATAATTTGATTATTCTAAATTATTCCTCGTGCTTTTCCCCCAATTTCAGTTTTTATTTGACGTCTCTACATACATCTTTGACTGAGTTACATTGCCACCACTGTAGCTCCCGCTTGTAAGACATGGAAGTGATAGCCTAGGGTCGAGTGGCACAGTGGCATACCGACCGAGTAGTGCAGTGACTGCAGTTTTTGGTTCGAATAGTATAACAGTTCTAACAAAGACGTTGACCAGTAGAGAATTATGAAAATCAAGATGTGGGTAAAAGATACAATAACAATAATAAAAATAATAATAACATTAATAATATCAATAATATTAATAATATTAATATTAATGATATTAATATATAATGGTATTTACAATGAGATGTCAATGGAATTATCATATTTCACCGTGTAATCTGTGTGGGTGATGGTTGGTTGGAGATCCCTCATATAGTAACCAGATAAGTACAATTAACTTTTTGATAAGTTAGTCTTAAGGCAAAGAGTCCTTCCTTAGAATAGGCTTTAAAATCAGTATGGCTTATTTTTCAGGCGGGAGTTTGTTCCAGTAATGGGTGGTTTTATAGTCAGCCTGTCAACAGATCTCCTATGAAAATAATGAAAATAAAGAGAGCTATGGTCAAAGTAAAAACTATATTTTAGAAATATAATAATGCTTTCTAACAAGATGTGAATGGATGTTAAATGGCACTAAATGAGGACTATTTCCGTCCCGTACTGACATGCGGGGGTAGACCGTCTGTGTTTTTACGCAGAAATTAACCATAGATGAAGGTACGAAGCACCGAAATGTTCCTTCCCTCATTACAAAATAATAAAAAACTAAATTAAAATATCTCATTACAAATCATCCTGTAATCTAATCCAATCTCCAATTAAACCACTCCGTATCAACAGAAGGCTGCTGTTGTGGTTGTTTTTTGTTCCACTTGTCATTTGGATTAAAAATGAGAAGTTTATTTCTGTCATAGTGACCAGTTATAGGTATATTTTTTTAATTACAAGTAATTCACCGTGGTATTGGGGGTCTTCCATTACAACGCATCGTGGTCAGACAGAACCAAAATAAGTGGCCAAGCGGACGTGAACCACGAGAGGCTGACGCGTAGTAATACACTAGCGCTAGCGAGTGTATTACTACGTCAACCTCGATTGGTTTACAGAGCCGCCTGTTCACAAACCATTTAGTGCTTTCATTATCCATCGAATGAATTAAACCCAGTAATTGCCATATTAAAGAGTATAACAAAAAGGACTATTTCTTTGCTCTATAGCACAACGGGACTATTTTCCCGTATACCATGGCTTTGAATCCGTATACCACAGGTTTGAATCCGTATACCACAGTTATGGTATCTGACAGGTTTTATACAATGGGTCGTGGTTTACATACATTTTCAATGGGGTCTTTGTATACGATGGATAATAAACATTGTCACATTGACAATAGTAAGTGGGATAGAATACGTTAGTAGTATATGGAAAATGGCATTTTGATAAGGAGACATAGTGAGGTATAACATTATGCACAATGCATGACTACATTTTGTTTGCCTCTCAGTATTTCCATGGTTTTGTCCGGGTAAGGACCAGGTTAGATTTTTTTTTTAAAGTTTTTATCTATATTGGAATGAGGAAAGAGGAAACAAAACAGGAATAAATGACATGATTTCTGTACTCAACGTTACATTTGTTATACAAAATGAACAGCATAAATTAAACCAATATGCGTGCTATTCGAATAACAATTAGTGGTATATAATATAAGATACGAACGATAAGGAAAAGGGGCCACATCATGAAGGAGGCAGGTGGATTGTGTTGTGTGAGATGGTGTCTTTGTGTTGGTCTCATTCGGGTCTTGAGGCATGTGCCTGACGCCTCATAGAGCAGCAAAGAAAGCTCTGAAGTTGCATCCCGGTACAGCGAAAATTCCACACACGGATATGACAGCTCCAATAAGAGAATTGACAAGGAACAAATGTCAATCTGACCGGAACAAGCAAATAAGAAACAAACTGCATACCATTCATTCGACTGTGAATGGGAAGAGAAACTGTGGGGGATTAAGTCGTTATGAACAGGTGAAGTTGACCCATCTGAAAATAGGTCACTGCAGACTTTCACACGAATATCTCCCGAAAGGGGAAAATCCTCCATTATGCTAAGAATGTAATATACCCATCACTGTTCCGCATATCCTGCTGAACTGTAAAAGGGTACAACAGAGTAGAAGAAAGTACCTGGAAAACAGTAACAACATTCCAAAGAAAGATATCTTCATGGTTTTGAACGAGGCAAATGTCTTTGATTGTATATAAAATATTTTAAAATATTGAAAAGAATTGACTGAAATAAGTCTACGAAAGTGAAAAGCTAACATAAAAATCTTAAATCATTAATGGTCCCTATATACCCTCAGGCCTCATTGTCACTCTCGCTCTCTCGCTCACCAGACGGACACAGAATCTATCTCACTGGTATTCATCTTTCCATAGACTTAACATTGACAACTCATACTCAACGCCCATGGAGTATTTAGAAAAAAAAAGTCAATGGGGGATCATACCACAAATGTTAGCCAATCAGTAAATGTGAGGGGTGAGAACCGCACTAGATTCCCTTCACTTGAAACATTGAAATCATACAAGAAGAGAAGTGAGTAGTTGGGCACCAACCTCTGGAATATATTAAGTGCTGATATTAAAAAAACCGGACTAAGCTGGTTTTTAAGAAAGCTATGACCAGAGATCTAACAACCTTTTAACTGTTCTTCTACTGTGTTTCTCTAGCATACCCCTGTCCCGCTTGCCCTGATGCTCAAAACTAATTCCATAAATTGCACCTTGTTCCTGACTTAAATCTTAGGTTGCCAGCCTTGGTTACCTTTGTCATCATATTCATGGAAAAACTGTATTTAATACAGATTGAATAAAGCTTAACTTTTAAAAAAGGGGGGAAAAAAGAAAAATTTTAAAAAGAAAAGAAGAAAAACATGCTGATGGCTAACCCATGCGCAATACTAATAGCTGCTTGTTTTGTTTGTTTGCAGAAACGGTGTCAACGTAGAGGGCGCCACCCACAAACAAGTTGTCGACCTAATCAAGACGGGAGGAGATTCACTGACGATATCAGGTCAGTCTCCTAATAACTGTATTATCCACCTGATAAAAACCACCGTAGACTTTAAAATCAAGACGGAGATTCACTGACGATATCAGGTCAGTCTCCTAAATAACTGTATTATCCACCTGATAAAAACCACCGTAGACTTTAAAATCAAGACGGAGATTCACTGACGATATCAGGTCAGTCTCCTAAATAACTGTATTATCCACCTGATACAAAGTGTCCATAGAAAACACATAGGGAGTGTGTATCACCATACCCAGAGCATACAGATATATCCACCTGATACAAAGTGTCCATAGAAAACACATAGGGAGTGTGTAACACCATACCCGGAGCATACAGATATAACCACCTAATACAAAGTGTCCATAGAAAACACATAGGGAACGTTTATCTACGTACCCATAGCATACAGATATGTTGTATGCTCCTGGCTGCAAAAGCCAGCCCATACGGAAAAATAGTGCGTATGAAAAATTAGTGCTACCTAAATGACCAAATATCAGTACGCTACTTGTCGGGGAAATGTAGAGTTCTTAGTGTTCACTCTGCGCAGTTATTACGCGTCAACTCCTCGGAGCATACCACCGCTTGTATTTGAAACCAATCAATAACTCTATTTATTAACCACCGATTATATCTAATATTGTGTATGTATTCTGCTCTTATCTCATCTCTCAGTTGTTATATCTGTAATTTCATAATTCATTAGATTAGCATTTCCTTTAATTTCATATAATTTTTTATTTCAAATTATTCAGTCTAATGGCTCCCAGTCTAATGGCACTGAAAATGACGAACACTCTACAGAGGATACCCTTTAAAATAATAAAGGACAAATGAAACCAATTGACGCTGAGTGTGGCAACCTGATAGTCAGGATCAAGGATGTCAGAGTTCAGGGAAATCCCTGAAATCAGGGTTTTTCTAGAACACACAAATATTGTCCTCACTACTCAAAAACCTCAATAGAACCTGTGTATGTCAACCCCATATTGTTTCAAGTACCCCACACACCCGCTTTCCCCCAGCAAATAACTTGAGGGATTTTTCTCAAGGGCTGCTGACATCCCTGCTGGATAGAGTCAGATACAAATGTAGTAAGGGAGGGATTAGTTCAACCTACTTCAATAGATTTATTAACCCTTTAAGGACGAACGATGCCTTGAGGCAGCAACCAGCCCAGGCCGAATGATGCTTCAAGGCATCATTTATCAAAGATTTACAAAAGAAATATTGGATCAATTAACATGAAATTCTCACTGAATGTCGGGGCATAGCATGAAACTTTATATTTCTAATCAGAAATGATGAGTTTTAATCTGGGCTCCCGTATGCGACTCCTGGAGTTTGGCGTAGTGATATCCGGAGCATACGGGAGCCCAGATTAAAATGAATAAGGTTTTGATTTTATCCTACCCCCTGTTAACGATATTTTTATGTGAGGATAATAACAAAAAATCACGATAAAAACTTTCTGAAGTACTCCATATAGCTCTCCTTGCTGCTCTAAAGGCGCTTGGAACTACTTTCAGCTGCTGATCTCTGATTGGTCCATTTTTTGTACGCTCCTAGGAGCGATTTTTTATCCGTATGCGACATACGGGCGCATACGGAAAGTCAATGTTAAGCCTATGGGATTTTATATTAGGGGTAGGATAAAGTATATTATATCACGTGATAAAGCAATTAATTTAAGAGCTGAGGCAGCAATGTGGTCATCCTCCAGCGTTATACACGGACAGTAGTGCCCGTCCTTATAGCTGCTGCCTAGCCACAGGCGCCCGTCCTTAACCCTTTAAGGACGAATGATGCATTGAGGCATCAACCAGCCCAGGCCGAATGATGCCTTGGGGCATCATCCAGCTCAAGCCCGAATGATGCCTCAAAGCATCATTTCCCTGATATTTACTATACTGATTTTAAGAAAGAAATAATTGATAGATAATCAAGAAATTTTCAGAAAATGTAGATATAACATCATATTTCATATTACTAGCAAAATCATGAAAAATCCTATGGATTACAGATCATATCTCGTGATGATACAATCGAATTTATGGCTTTATCCAATAATGTGTTCGTCCTCTAGGAGTATACACTTACCATAGCAGCCCTCCATATGGGGGTAGTTCAGCCACAGACACTCGTCCTTAAAGGGTTAAAGGGTTAATGACCACCACAAAATATATAACCAATGCTGTAATCATTGTATATTGTAATAGCATGCAACACATTGGAATCGAACAATGAAAATTTTGCTGAAATTTTTTTTTTAAAAATTCAGCTTACTCGTGGCGGCCATGACAGTCACGTGCCTCCATCCCATATAAGGAGGTATTGCGCATGCGGAGTGGCGCTCAGAGCGGCGGAGAAGTAGCTGCCCGCCCTGTGTGCCCCTCCGTGTGCCCCCCTGTGTGCCCCGCAGTCGTCTGTCACTAGTGGCTCCATTTAGCTCTGCTCCAGGCGGTGGTGTTCCCACATTTAAAGCAGGTCACAGGAGACTGCTACAGTAGACATTCAGGGTATTCTCAGGCAGCTGATTCTATGTACACTTGCAGGCTGGTTATCTGTCTCCAGTGTCACTGGGGAATTCCTTGTCAGGATTCTCACAGAGATGCACCCTTTAATTTTCAAAGAGAAGATTCCTCTTTAGCGCTGAAACAGAAATACCCTTATGGATCAGAATCTGAAAGAGGACTGCCTTTATTACTGAAACAGAAATACCCGTATTGATCAGAATCTGAAAGAGGACACCTTTATTACTGAAGCAGAAATACCCGTATTGATCAGAATCTGAAAGAGGACACCTTTATTACTGAAACAGAAATACCCGTGTTGATCAGAATCTGAAAGAGGACACCTTTATTACTGAAACAGAAATACCCGTATTGATCAGAATCTGAAAGAGGACTGCCTTTATTACTGATACAGAAATACCCGCATTGATTCTGAAAGAGGACTGCCTTTATTACTGATACAGAAATACCCGCATTTATTCTGAAAGTGAAGGACTTCCTTTATTACTGATACAGAAATACCTGCATTGATTCTGAAAGTGAAGGACTTCCTTTATTACTGAAACAGAAATACCCGTATTGATTCTGAAAGAGGACTGCCTTTATTACTGAAACAGAAATACCCGTATTGATTCTTAAAGAGGACTGCCTTTATTACTGAAACAGAAATACCCGTATTGATTCTGAGAGAGGACACCTTTATTACTGACACAGAAATACCCGTATTGATTCTGAAAGAGGAGGACAACCTTTATTACTGATACAGAAATACCCGTATTGATTCTGAAAGTGAAGGATGGTCTTTATTACTGAAAAGGTTGTGTTCTGCAATTTAAGTGGAATTCACACACAATATTACCATGATTTGGGTCTCAGTGGCCGTATTCTCCGCACAGTTTAGGCGTAGTAAAACTCCGAGCGATAGCGTCAACTACAATGAGAATACGGCCACACAGATCGAAATCATGGTAATGTTGTATTCATTACTCACCTTTCGACTAATAATTGGAAAAGAGATCTGGTAAATGATTTGAAATTTTGCGCAAGCGCCTTGCATTGTTTATATAAAATAGTTTCTGTCAGGTGGCAGAAAAAAGCCGTATTCTCCTAGGAAAATACGGCTTGCCATATTCTACTCAGTAGGGATCTGTAGGCTCCATAGGCTTAGTATGGAGACTCTGTAATAGGTGGGTAATAATAGCGATCTGTAGGCTCCATCGGTTTAGTATGGAGACTCCGTATTAAGTGGGTAATAATAGCGATCTGTAGGCTCCATAGGCTTAGTATGGAGACTCTGTATTAGGTGGGTAATAATAGCGATCTGTAGGCTCCATAGGTTTAGTATGGAGACTCCGTATTAAGTGGGTAATAATAGCGATCTGTAGGCTCCATAGGCTTAGTATGGAGACTCCATATTAGGTGGGTAATAATAGCGATCTGCAGGCTTCATAGGGTTAGTATGGAGACTCTGTATTAGGTGGGTAATAATAGCGATCTGTAGGATTCATAGGTTTAGTATGGAGACACTGTGTTAAGTGGGTAATAATAGAGATCTGTAGGCTCTATAGGGTTAGTATGGAGACTCTGTATTAGGTGGGTAATAATAGCGATCTGTAGGCTCCATAGGTTTAGTATGGAGACTCTGTATGAGGTGGGTAATAATAGCGATCTGTAGGCTCCATAGGTTTAGTATGGAGACTCCGTATTAGGTGGGTAATAATAGCGATCTGTAGGCTCCATAAGTTTAGTATGGAGACTCCTTATGAGGTGGGTAATAATAGCGATCTGTAGGCTCCATAGGTTTAGTATGGAGACTCTGTATGAGGTGGGTATTAAATCACAAATTTCAGGTCATCTGGGTTATTTTTGACTCCATTGTGATTAGTGTTAAGAGCAGCTCGCATTAGAGATAGCGACGTAGGTTAAGGTCACCGCCCTGTTATTAGAAACTGTCAGTGTGCCTGTCGTAAAGAGTAAAATTATTAAAATACCTCGACAGCAATTCCGAAATCACACACAGCTGTAGAGTTATTACGACAGAAAGTTAAAAAGGGGAAAATAATAAAAAGAGGGATACTTTAGTGAGGTTTAATCTTCAGGCCACCCGCCAGGTGGCCTAGTCACGTGGTTAGCTTGACAGAGCCAGTCACATGACTTCTTTTAGTTTTCAATTAACTTTAAGACAATATGTGTGCGTTTGTTTGTATTCTGGTCTTGTATCTGGTTTCGTTTCATGGGGGTGCGGAGGTAGCTCAGTGGTTAAGGCATTGGACTTGTAATCCCAATGCTGTGGGTTTGAGTCCCACTGCAGCCACTCTTTCATCCCAGCAGTGGTAGACTTACTGCTATATCAAAGGCCAATCCTTCTCATACCATGTCTATGTGGTGTGGTGTACAGTCACCTTTCTCCTTCACCCTCAGCAGTGGTAGATTTACTGCAATATCAAAGGCCAATCCTTCTCATACCATGCCTGTGTGGTGTGGTGTACAGCCACCTTTCTCCGTCACCCCGAGCAGTGACAGATTGACTGCTATATCAAAGGCCAGTCCTTCTCATACCATGTCTATGTGGTGTGGTGTGCAGCCACCTTTCTCCTTCATCCCCAGCAGTGGTAGATTTACTGCTATATCAAAGGCCAATCCTTCTCATACCATGTCTATGTGGTGTGGTGTACGGTCACCTTTCTCCGTCACCCCCAGCAGTGGTAGACTTACTGCTATATCAAAGGCCAGTCCTTCTCATACAATGTCCATGTGGTGTGACCTACAGCCACCTTTTTCCTTTGTCTCCAACAGTGGTAGATTTACTTCTATATCAGAGGCCAGTCCTTCACATACCATGTCATACTGCTGTAGTCTCAATTTATTATATGACCGGGCAGCATACTATTATAGTCTTAGTTAATTATAGAACCGTGCAAGCTCGTTGGCCAAGTGGTGGGGGTGTTTGCCTCGAGCATGGGAGGTCGTGGGTTCAAACCCCAGTCGGGTCATACCAAAGACTTCCACAAAAATGGTACCCATTGCTCATTTAAGGACTTGAGGCAAAATGAAGGACCATTGTTCCGTACCCTCAGACCAAGAATCGAACACTTCAAGAGAAGCACTCTGTTTAGAGGTGCTCTTGAATGGAATAACCTACCCATCAGCCAAAGGAACCTGGACAGTAAAGAAGCTTTTAAGGTTATTCAAAAAAATTGGGCACTCTCTAAAAACTGGCCGCAGTAATAAGGGTAGCGGAGGCTAACCTTGCCCACAAGTGCTATTGACTTTCTTATAATTGATTAGGCTTAAGTAACCCAACTGTAACCCCGGATTGACAAAGTGTGTCGCACAATGAACTTGATCTATTCTTTATTGATAAACACAAACCGAAGTCTACTGGTTTGTAGGTGGTCAGGTCAGAGTAAAATTTTGAAACTATATAGGCATAAGATTTTTAATCTCTGACCAAGAAATCAACTTTTCCATATTGCTAAATATTCTGACTGCTGTAACGGTAGTATTGTAAATGACAATACCAAAAAGAAGGTAAAACTGCACTGTAAACTCTCAGGCTGGGAGGTATGCTCATAACCGATGTACTCACCGAGGATAAATAAAATACTTAAAAAAAAAAAAAATTAGGCTTAACACCCGCCATTAGAATGAGGAGTAGGGGGCTAGGTTTCACTGAACATCAACCTGTGACAAGCTACTTATGTATAGGGCCCGAGTGGAAGAACGACTGTACCACCGAACTCAATGATGGTACACACCATAGTCCCTCAATAAAATTGACAACAACAAAAAAACAAAACCAAAAACCTATCCTAAGCCTGGTTTATTATAGGACCGTGCAGTATTACAGGATGTGGTGCTAGATGAGTACGGTGTGAGGGTGACTGCAGGCGGGCGTGACGGGAGCGCTGCGGTCAGTGTGGTGGCGAGGCGGCAGGTGGCTCTCGCTCGGTGCTGACTGCAGTGGAGTGGTGAGAGTCTAGTATTTGTGAAGCGCCACCTCGTGTTGACTGTCCACACTGACC
This sequence comes from Alentia gelatinosa, assembly GCA_950022655.1. Lineage (NCBI taxonomy): Eukaryota > Metazoa > Annelida > Polychaeta > Phyllodocida > Polynoidae > Alentia > Alentia gelatinosa. The sequence continues at coordinate 4,917,457 of OX465583.1, forward strand.
GGTCGGAGCCCGAGTGCAGATAGCACACCATAAACGACACCCGGCCTGAGGTTGGCCGCCCCGCCGGCGTACGCCGCCCGCCGTACGCCGCCCGCCGTACACCACCCGCCGTACGCCGCCCGCCGTACGCCACCCGCCGTACGCCGCCCGCCGTACGCCGCCCGCCGTACACCACCCGCCGTACGCCCGCCGTACACTGCCGGCCGTACGCCGCCCGCCGTACGCCGTACGCCGCCCGCCGTACGCCGCCCGCCGTACACCACCCGCCGTACGCTGCCCGCCGTACACCGCCCGCCGTACGCCGCCCGCCGCCCGCCGTACGCCGCCCGCCGTACGCCGCCCGCCGTACACCGCCCGCCGTACGCCGCCCGCCGTACACCGGCCGCCGTACGCCGCCCGCCGCCCGCCGTACGCCGCCCGCCGTACACCGGCCGCCGTACGCCGCCCGCCGTACGCCGCCCGCCGTACGCCGCCCGCCGTACACCGGCCGCCGTACGCCGCCCGCCGTACACCGGCCGCCGTACGCCGCCCGCCGTACGCCGTACGCCGCCCGCCGTACGCCGCCCGCCGTACACCGGCCGCCGTACGCCGCCCGCCGTACACCGGCCGCCGTACGCCGCCCGCCGTACGCCGTACGCCGCCCGCCGTACGCCGCCCGCCGTACGCCGCCCGCCGTACGCCCGCCGTACACTGCCGACCGTACACCGGACGCCGTACTTCCCATATATATCGGAGAGTTCGGATAACGTTTGTAATTGGGCCGCAATATCACTTTATTTCTCAGTTTTTTCTTATTTGGTCAGATTGTCTCGCCGCTCTTCGAGTTTACGCATAGATAAACCTCTGATAATACCCTGCAGGAGTATTAGTCCTCTCTCAGTTGGTGGCATAATTCCACATCCCACTCTCAAGTGTTTAAGACAAATGCTGGTAGTTGGGTGATTTCTAAATTTGAGATTATATATTCATTTTCACATGAATGAAGAAATAAATGCCAGCCCCCAAAACTTCTTGTTAAAACATACATGTATAGTTTCATATAATTCTGTTCAAATAGTTCCCTTGTCTTGGCCTACCCACCTCCCCCTGCCCTAATTACATGTGGTCACCAGGAGTGGGTGGTGACCACCCACTGAGCGTGACAAACCGAAAATAAGCTGGTGACATCCGCCCCCAACAGGGCCTCCAGAGCTGTCCCTCTCTTTCTCTACACTCGTTGGTTAAATTGATTTTTGCAAATAATATAAGTTTCATATATCAACAAATAGAAAATGCAAAAAAAAAAGGCATTTACCCATGCTAACTTCTATGGGAGGGCCATCTAAAAGGTAAGTGCTTAGCTATTGGTGTCTATGGGAAACTGCAATATTTTGACTTCTGGCTAGAAGACACTGATGTTTTATTTGTTTTTATCTTATAATTCTGGATTCAAATAGTTGGGTACATGTACAAATGCGAAATGCTAAAAAGAAATAATATGTCACCATGCTAACCTCAATGGGTAGGCCATCTGGAGAAGGTAAGTGCTTAAGTATTGGTGTCTACGGGAAAATGCAATATATTCATGAAACCAGATGGCAGCACCTGTTTAAAATTTAGTTCTGAGTATAGATACAGAGGGCACTGCGATACCTACTCGCATTTGTCTTTGATAAGAAGGAAACCAGACGAAACACCAAGACTAAATGTCCTTACCGGATCCAGCTCTCAGTAATATAGGAGGGACTGCCTCAGAAATAACCATCTTTGATACGGAACCAACAAGAAGATCCTTAACAAAAACAAGCTTCATTAAAGAAAAAACTCGATAAAAAGTCCCCCGACAGACAAACTTACAGAAAGCCCGTGAAGCACCGGGAAGTTGATACCTCCCTTGTCTACAGTAACTCAAGTCGCATGTTCGCAGTGGGGTGTTTGTGTTAACGAGAGGGACTGAGGAGGCTGAGACGTGACGAGGTGCGGCGCCGTTTGTGAATCACTGATGGCGCGCGCAGTAACGCCACACACCCCGCTCATATCAAGGTTCTCAGACTTTAGGGTGGGATTTTTCAAACCTGCTAAATTACCGAAAACAGGGTTATTTAAGGCTAATGTTGTATAAACGTATCTCATCGATTTAAAAGTGGCATTTTTTGGTGCATCTTTAGATGATCTTTCATTCCAACATAGGGTTTTGTATAGCTCTGAGGAATATTTCCTTCCGAAAATCAACAAAAACTGTGATTTTTCTAGTGTTTTCACTTTTTTTCAAAATCTTGGAGGCACAATGTTGAGCCAATTGTTTCTAGTAACTTGTTTAAAGCATATGTCATGAGAAGTGTAGACAATATAGTTTTGAAAATTGGTTAAAGTTTGAAAAAATATCAAAATGGTCAAATCTATCCAAGACCTTTAAATTTTCCAACTGAGAGCCCCATAGAGCATGTTGTCCGACACCCCAATTATGAGAGGATTGTACTAATGAGATATACAATGAGAAATGAATTTTTCTTTATAGTAAAATGTTGACCAATATCCTGACTGTGAGACCTGAAAGTTTCAACACAATCAGATTATCCATTCTGATATTAAAACATTGTGATTCCATGATGATATTTTTTCCAAAAAATGGGCTGTTGGACAATACACCTGTTAAAAGATGTATAGAAGAAATAATAATCATAATAGAATAACAAATACCCCTGTATATGTTCAGTATCCCTACCACTTATGAATAACCAGTTTACTTTTTTCCTAAATAAAGAAATGTACTTCTTGTGGTTAAAAAACTGAAGATGTGTTGTCCGACACCCCGGGGTGTCGGACAACACGCTCAGATAAAAGTCATGAATTTGGGGTTGTTTCTTATCAGTAATTGAGTGGTTTGCTTTGAAAAACGAAGATTTCTATCATTTGATTGAGAATATAAAGTATTATGGCCACAAATATTTTTTTGTCCATTGTTCTGAGTGATTTAAAAAACGTGTTGTCCGACACCCCTCGTGTTGTCCGACACCCCTGTGTGGCCCAACACCTAAATATGCTCATAGCTTTTGTTTCATATCTAATATGTGATAGAGATGTTTTGGGTCAAATATGACATATGTCACCATATAATATCAGTTTTTCTCAAATTATAACCTTTTATAAAGTTCCTTGAAATTTCAAATATTTTATGGGGGTGGACAACATGCAGTATTTTACACAATTTCAAAAGGCTCTAAAATCTGAACCATTTGTCTGATTTTGTTGGAATAATGTTTTTCTGGAAGGTACTTAGTAGGAGACTAATATAAAATATAAAAAGAAGTATTATTCTAAAATTATTTTTTGAGTGTAAAATCCCAGGAAGAAAGCGTAATTTAGCAGGTTTCAAAAATCTGACCCTTTAGTGATTCGGGTTCCCCTGCAGACCCTTTTCTCCCTCACCTCCAGCAGTGGTAGATTTACAACTATATCAAAGGCCAATCCTTCTCGTACCATGTCTATGTGGTGTGGTGTACAGCCACCTTTCTCCTTCATCCCCAGCAGTGGTAGACTTACTGCTATATCAAAGGCCAGTCCTTCTCGTACCATGTCTATGTGGTGTGGTGTACAGCCACCTTTCTCCTTCACCCCCAGCAGTGGTAGATTTACAACTATATCAAAGACCAATCCTTCTCATACCATGTCTATGTGGTGTGGTGTACAGCCATCTTTCTCCTTCATCCCCAGCAGTGGTAGACTTACTACTATATCAAAGACCAGTCCTTCTCATACCATGTCTGTGTAGTGTGGTGTACAGCGACCTTTCTCCTTCACCCCCAGCAGTGGTAGACTTACTACTATATCAAAGACCAATCCTTCTCATGCCATGTCTATGTGGTGTGGTGTACAGCCACCTTTCTCCTTCACCCCCAGCAGTGGTAGACTTACTACTATATCAAAGACCAATCCTTCTCATACCATGTCTATGTGGTGTGGGAAGTAAAAGAACTCTCACCTCGGTAAATGTGTATGAGTGAGATTTCTACCTAAATTTATTACATAGATGCGAGCACCACCCTTGTGGTAAGTCTGGTAAGAACCTGTAATGGTTGACTGGACGTTAAATCAAACCAACTAACCAATCAACCTGTGTGGTTCGACGGGGCCTGTTTACCTCACGGTAACGCTACCACAATGAAATAGAGTTCGAAATATCTCACCCAGGTCCGCGTCCTGGTACCCTCTTCTCATTGGTCGAGATGTCTTAGTCTAGACGTTCTCCCATTGGTTGCTAAAGACGCACTTCTCTAGTCAGCCCTCGCGACCCGACTGTGGTCCGTGTATTCGTAGGCGACTCGTGTGTTTGCGCTATTTGATAGCGTGGGGAGTGCGGGAAAAAAACAAAATTTTATGTTTGTGAAACGAAGCGTAGCTGTCACTGTGTCTTAACCCACCGCTATCGCGACCACGGAATGGATTTTTTCCAACCACGGAGACGAAAAAATACAAAAAAAAAAAAATTTTAATCTCACTTTTTGAAGTGGAGTATACATTTAAAAAAACAAAAAACAACCCCAATCAACGTGTCCCATGTGATGTATAAACTGGTGTTTTTTCTGTTTCAGTGATCTCTGTGCCACGTCAGGTGGCAGAGAGACTGGAGCCGAGCGACGACTCGTCCGGTCCCTCCCTGATCGACTACTCCGAGAAGCGGTCGCTCCCTATATCTATCCCCGACTACCAGGGCCTGGAGCAGCACGGCGAGCGATTCGTGGTCAGTCGAACAGTTTCTGTATAATATCTACTCTTTACATGGTCATACAGTCTACAATGATATTACATCTACACTCTACGTGGTCATACAGGGTACAATGATATTACATCTACACTCTACGTGGTCATACGTTATAGAATGATAGTCTGTGTGTACACCACACCATCTACACTCTACGTGGTCATACGTTATAGAATGATAGTCTGTATGTACACCACACCATCTACATTCTACGTGGTCATACAGTGTACAATGATATTACATCTACACTCTACGTGGTCATACAGGGTACAATGATATTACATCTACTCTCTACGTGGTCATACATTATAGAATGATAGTCTGTGTGTACACCACACAATCTACACTCTACGTGGTCATACATTATAGAATGATAGTCTGTGTGTATACCACACAATCTACACTATACATGGTCATACATTATAGAATGATAGTCTGTGTGTATACCACACAATCTACTCTCTACGTGGTCATACATTATAGAGTGATAGTCTGTGTGTAAACCACACAATCTACACTATACATGGTCATACAGTGTACAATGATATTACATCTACACTCTACGTGGTCATACAGGGTACAATGATATTACATCTACACTCTACGTGGTTATACGTTATAGAATGATAGTCTGTGTGTACACCACACAATCTACACTCTATGTGGTCATACGTTATAGAATGATAGTCTGTATGTACACCACACCATCTACACTCTACGTGGTTATACGTTATAGAATGATAGTCTGTGTGTACACCACACAATCTACACTCTACGTGGTCATACGTTATAGAATGATAGTCTGTATGTACACCACACAATCTACACTATACATGGTCATACAGGGTACAATGATATTACATCTACACTCTACGTGGTCATACGTTATAGAATTATAGTCTGTGTGTAAACCACACAATCTACACTCTACGTGGTCATACAGTGTACAATGATATTACATCTACTCTCTACGTGGTCATACGTTATAGAATGATAGTCTGTGTGTACACCACACAATCTACACTCTACGTGGTCATACAGGGTACAATGATATTACATCTACTCTCTACGTGGTCATACAGGGTACAATGATATTACATCTACACTCTACGTGGTCATACGTTATAGAATGATAGTCTGTGTGTACACCACACCATCTACACTCTACGTGGTCATACGTTATAGAATGATAGTCTGTATGTACACCACACCATCTACACTCTACGTGGTCATACAGTGTACAATGATATTACATCTACACTCTACGTGGTCATACATCATAGAATGATAGTCTGTGTGTACACCACACAATCTACACTCTACGTGGTCATACAGGGTACAATGATATTACATCTACACTCTACGTGGTCATACCACCTTGCCCCCTACCACCCTGCCCCCTACCACCCTGCACCCTACCACCCTGCCCACACCCCCTACCACCCTGCACCCTACCACCCTGCCCCCTACCACCCTGCACCCTACCACCCTGCCCCCTACCACCCTGCACCCTACCACCCTGCACCCTACCACCCTGCACCCTACCACCCTGCCCCCTACCACCCTGCCCCCTACCACCCTGCCCACACCCCCCACCACCCTGCCCCTTACCACCCTGCCCACACCCCCCACCACCCTGCCCACACCCCCCACCACCCTGGCCCGCCACACCTTTGCCCGGTACCAGTGTTGGGCGGTGAGGGGGTCAGCTCCTCAGTAGATATCGCGTCCCCGGCTGTTCCGCGGGCCGGTGGGTAGCCGCACAGTTCCTTCACGGTGCGGGTTTCATCTGGCCGCTCCTCCCTCATCACGGAATGTAGCTACAGACCTCTACATTCTGCCCGCAGCTCTATTGACTGTGGCTTCGCCCGCCGTTTGAAATGTGGCTTCAGGCCCATCGACTGTGGCTTCTCAGATTCTCCTTTTTGAAGTGGCTTCAGGCGGTGAGAAACATTGTCTTTCTCATTGACTTGGCTTCCTCCTCTGTGGTGTGACACTGATGGGCTTACATCTGGGAGCTGGTAGTTGACGGTGAGATTGGTTATTGACGCAGACTAGGTGTCTGTGTGTGACTCTGATGCGATCTGGGAGCTGTTAGTTGACGGTGAGATTGGTTATTGATGCAGACTAGGTGTCTGTGTGTGACACTGATGGGCTTACATCTGGGAGCTGGTAGTTGACGGTGAGATTGGTTATTGACGCAGACTAGGTGTCTGTGTGTGACACGGATGGCCTTACATCTGGGAGCTGGTAGTTGACGGTGTGATTGGTTATTGATGCAGACTAGGTGTCTCTGTGTGACACTGATGGCCTTACATCTGGGAGGTGGTAGTTGACGGTGAGATTGGTTATTGACGCAGACTAGGTCTCTGTATGTGACACTGATGGGATCTGGGAGCTGGTAGTTGACGGTGAGATTGGTTATTGACGCAGACTAGGTGTCTCTGTGTGACACTGATGGCCTTACAACTGGGAGCTGGTAGTTGACGGTGTGATTGGTTATTGATGCAGACTAGGTGTCTCTGTGTGACACTGATGGCCTTACATCTGGGAGCTGGTAGTTGACGGTGTGATTGGTTATTGATGCAGACTAGGTGTCTCTGTGTGACACTGATGGCCTTACATCTGGGAGCTGGTAGTTGACGGTGTGATTGGTTATTGATGCAGACTAGGTGTCTCTGTGTGACACTGATGGCCTTACATCTGGGAGCTGGTAGTTGACGGTGTGATTGGTTTTTGATGCAGACTAGGTGTCTCTGTGTGACACTGATGGCCTTACATCTGGGAGCTGGTAGTTGACGGTGTGATTGGTTATTGATGCAGACTAGGTGTCTCTGTGTGACACTGATGGCCTTACATCTGGGAGCTGGTAGTTGACGGTGTGATTGGTTATTGACGCAGACTAGGTCTCTGTATGCGACACTGATGGGATCTGGGAGCTGGTAGTTGACGGTGAGATTGGATATTGACGCAGACTAGGTGTCTTTGTGTGACATTGATTGGCTTACATCTGGGAGCTGGTAGTTGACGGTGAGATTGGTTATTGACGCAGACAAAAATGAAAAAGTGAAAAAATGCAGACTAGGTGTCTATCGGCTCAGCTCGTATACATGTGAAGGTAACTGTGAGGTGTGATAAGGCCTTCTTTTAAAGTCTTTTTTTTTTTTCACATTTAATGGAAAATACTCGACCACGGACGTTCTCCCGTATATATGTGTCGAACATGTATACAAACAGACATAGGACAAATATGAACGACAAACATGCGTATCCCAATGCATCAATCGAAATTTTCAATATCTGTTTCATCTCACTATTGTACCTTAAGATTTTTCAAACCTTAACTTTTCCCAATACATGTTACCTGGCGTGGGGAGTTAGCTCAGTGGTTAAGAACACTGGACTTGTAATCCCAACTTTTTTGGGGGGATTCCAGGGAGGGGGGTGTCATTTTTTGGGTATATTTCAAGGGGGGGGGGGGGCAACTGTTTTCGGGTATTCCCATGGGGGGCAACCTTTTTTGACCATTTGATGTTCCAACCCCCCCCCCCCGGCCATAATTAATGAACGCTCCCTCTGCCCAGACTGCATTGTGCTCCTTATAATGACAGAACATGCAGACGAGCTGTTATCGGCGCTGCGTGCGCACCTAGCCGTTCTTCACACTGTGCATGAACAGCCCGCTGCCGACGCCTTTATCGGAGATAATGAACTCACTTAGTTCTCCGGGCGGAGGAGGGGCTGGGTCTGATAACGGCATGTGGTGGAGATTAACCGCCGAGAGAGGGAGGCCACAGTCAGTATTAATCACACCGCCATACAGGCAGGTCAGGGCAGGGGGAGGTGTGAGGCGGGGTGAGGTGTGGGGCAGGGTGAGGTGTGGGGAAGGGTTAGGTGTGAGGCAGGGTGAGGTGTGGGGCAGGGTGAGGTGTAGGGCAGGGTGAGGTGTGGGGCAGGGTGAGGCAGGGTGAGGTGTGGGGCAGGGTTACGGGGAAGAGTGAGGGGGGTTCAGGTGTAGGGCAGGGTGAGGGGGGTGTAGGTGTGGGCCAGGGTGAGGTGTATGAAGCAGGGGGAGGGGACGTGTAGGGTAAGACTGAGGGGGTGTAGGTGTGTGGGGGATGAGGGGGGTGAGGTGTGGGGCAGGGTGAGGTGTGGGGCAGGGTGAGGGGGGTGTAGGTGTGGGGAAGAGTGAGGGGGGTTTAGGTGTGGGGCAGCTTGAGGGGGGTGTAGGTGTGGGGCAGGGTGAGGTGTATGAAGCAGGGGGAGGGGACGTGTAGGTAGGACTGAGGGGGCAGGGTGAGGGGGGTGTAGGTGTGGGGCAGGGTGAGGGGGGTGTAGGTGTGGGGCAGGGTGAGGTGTATGAGGCAGGGGGAGGGGACGTGTAGGGTAGGACTCAGGGGGCAGGGTGACGGGGGTGTAGGTGTGGGGCAGGGTGAGGGGGGTGTAGGTGTGGGGCAGGGTGACGGGGGTTAGGTTTGGGGCAGGGTGAGGGGGGTGTAGGTGTGGGGCAGGGTGACGGGGGTTAGGTGTGGGGCAGGGTGAGGGGGGTGTAGGTGTGGGGCAGGGTGACGGGGGTTAGGTGTGGGGCAGGGTGAGGGGGGTGTAGGTGTGGGGCAGGGTGACGAGGGTGTAGGTGTGGGGCAGGGTGACGGGGGTAAGGTGTGGGGCAGGGTGAGGTGTGGGGCAGGGTGAGGTGTGGGGCAGGGTGAGGAGGGTGAGGTGTGGGGCAGGGTGAGGTGTATGAAGCAGGGGGAGGGGACGTGTAGGTAGGACTGAGGGGGCAGGGTGACGGGGGTGTAGGTGTGGGGCAGGGTGACGAGGGTGTAGGTGTGGGGCAGGGAAGATCCTGGGTAGGCACAGGTGGTTAGAATGAGATGAGGTTGTCCTAGATGGAGGTGAGGACTGAAGATTGCTGGTGTAGGAGACGTTGCAGTATGGCGGGACTAGACTGAACGGAGTGCCGTCTGGCGGAGAACGGGGCAGAAGAGGCCCGGTGTCGAGTTACAGTCAGATACAATAATGGAGGATGTGGGCCTCAGGCATTAGACGCAGAGACCTGTTCACAGGAGGAGAGCAGTGAAGGCGAGAGTCGGTCAGCTCGCAGAGAGATAAAGACAGGGACCGTTCACACACAGAGATAAACACGGTAAGCTCATACACAGAGATAAAGACGGGGTCAGCTCATACAGAGATAAATACAGGGTCAGCTCATACAGAGAGATAAACACAGGGTCAGCTCATACAGAGAGATAAACACAGGGTCAGCTCACACACACAGATAAACACAGTAAGCTCACACACAGAGATAAACACAGGGCCAGCTCATACACAGAGATTAACACAGGGTCAGCTCATAGACAGAGATAAACACAGGGTCAGCTCATACAGAGATAAACACAGGGTCAGCTCACACACACAGATAAACACAGTAAGCTCACACACAGAGATAAACACAGGGCCAGCTCACACACAGAGATAAACACAGGGTCAGCTCACACACAGATATAAACACAAGGTCAGCTCACACACAGAGTTAAACACAGGGTCAGCTCACACACAGAGATAAACACAGGGTCAGCTCACACACAGATATAAACACAGGGTCAGCTCATACACAGAGATAAACACAGGGTCAGCTCATACAGAGATAAACACAGGGTCGGCTCATACACAGATAAACACAGGGTCAGCTCATACACAGAGATAAACACAGGGTCAGCTCATACACATAAATAAACACAGGGTCAGCTCATAGACAGAGATAAACACAGGGTCAGCTCATACACATAAATAAACACAGGGTCAGCTCATAGACAGAGATAAATGCAGGGTCAGCTCATACAGAGAGATAAACACAGGGTCAGCTCATACAGAGAGATAAACACAGGGTCAGCTCACACACACAGATAAACACAGGGTCGGCTCATACACAGAGATAAACACAGGGTCAGCTCATACACAGAGATTAACACAGGGTCAGCTCATAGACAGAGATAAACACAGGGTCAGCTCATACAGAGATAAACACAGGGTCAGCTCACACACACAGATAAACACAGTAAGCTCACACACAGAGATAAACACAGGGCCAGCTCACACACAGAGATAAACACAGGGTCAGCTCACACACAGATATAAACACAAGGTCAGCTCACACACAGAGATAAATGCAGGGTCAGCTCACACACAGAGATAAACACAGGGTCAGCTCACACACAGAGATGAACACAGGGTCAGCTCACACACAGAGATAAACACAGGGTCAGCTCATACACAGATAAACACAGGGTCAGCTCACACACAGAGATAAACACAGGGTCAGCTCATACACAGAGATTAACACAGGGTCAGCTCATACACATAAATAAACACAGGGTCAGCTCATAGACAGAGATAAACACAGGGTCAGCTCATACACATAAATAAACACAGGGTCAGCTCATAGACAGAGATAAATGCAGGGTCAGCTCACACACAGAGATAAACACAGGGTCAGCTCATACACACAGATAAACACAGTAAGCTCACACACAGAGATAAACACAGGGCCAGCTCATACACAGAGATTAACACAGGGTCAGCTCATAGACAGAGATAAACACAGGGTCAGCTCATACAGAGATAAACACAGGGTCAGCTCACACACACAGATAAACACAGTAAGCTCACACACAGAGATAAACACAGGGCCAGCTCACACACAGAGATAAACACAGGGTCAGCTCACACACAGATATAAACACAAGGTCAGCTCACACACAGAGTTAAACACAGGGTCAGCTCACACACAGAGATAAACACAGGGTCAGCTCACACACAGATATAAACACAGGGTCAGCTCATACACAGAGATAAACACAGGGTCAGCTCATACAGAGATAAACACAGGGTCGGCTCATACACAGATAAACACAGGGTCAGCTCATACACAGAGATAAACACAGGGTCAGCTCATACACATAAATAAACACAGGGTCAGCTCATAGACAGAGATAAACACAGGGTCAGCTCATACACATAAATAAACACAGGGTCAGCCCATAGACAGAGATAAATGCAGGGTCAGCTCATACAGAGAGATAAACACAGGGTCAGCTCATACACAGATAAACACAGGGTCAGCTCACACACAGAGATAAACACAGGGTCGGCTCATACACAGAGATAAACACAGGGTCAGCTCATACACAGAGATTAACACAGGGTCAGCTCATAGACAGAGATAAACACAGGGTCAGCTCATACAGAGATAAACACAGGGTCAGCTCACACACACAGATAAACACAGTAAGCTCACACAGAGATAAACACAGGGCCAGCTCACACACAGATATAAACACAGGGTCAGCTCACACACAGATATAAACACAAGGTCAGCTCACACACAGAGATAAATGCAGGGTCAGCTCACACACAGAGATAAACACAGGGTCAGCTCACACACAGAGATGAACACAGGGTCAGCTCACACACAGAGATAAACACAGGGTCAGCTCATACACAGATAAACACAGGGTCAGCTCACACACAGAGATAAACACAGGGTCAGCTCATACACAGAGATTAACACAGGGTCAGCTCATACACATAAATAAACACAGGGTCAGCTCATAGACAGAGATAAACACAGGGTCAGCTCATACACATAAATAAACACAGGGTCAGCTCATAGACAGAGATAAATGCAGGGTCAGCTCACACACAGAGATAAACACAGGGTCAGCTCATACACATAAATAAACACAGGGTCAGCTCATAGACAGAGATAAATGCAGGGTCAGCTCACACACAGAGATAAACACAGGGTCAGCTCATACAGATAAACACAGGGTCAGCTCATACAGAGATAAACACAGGGCCAGCTCACACAGAGAGATAAATACAGAGTCGGCTCACACACAGAGATAAACGCAGGGTCAGCTCACACACAGAGATAAACACAGGGTCAGCTCATACAGAGATAAACACAGGGTCAGCTCATACAGAGATAAACACCGTAAGCTCACACAGAGAGATAAACACAGAGTCGGATCACACACAGAGATAAATGCAGGGTCAGCTCACACACAGAGATAAACACAGGGTCAGCTCACACACAGAGATAAACACAGGGTCAGCTCACACACAGAGATAAACACAGGGTCAGCTCACACACAGAGATAAACATAGGGTCAGCTCACACACAGAGATAAACACAGGGTCAGCTCACACACAGAGATAAACGCAGGGTCAGCTCACACACAGAGATAAACACAGGGTCAGCTCATACAGATAAACACAGGGTCAGCTCATACAGAGATAAACACCGTAAGCTCACACAGAGAGATAAACACAGAGTCGGCTCACACACAGAGATAAATGCAGGGTCAGCTCACACACAGAGATAAACATAGGGTCAGCTCACACACAGAGATAAACTCAGGGTCAGCTCACACACAGAGATAAACACAGGGTCAGCTCACACACAGAGATAAACACAGGGTCAGCTCACACACAGAGATAAACACAGGGTCAGCTCACACACAGAGATAAACACAGCTCACAGCGGGAGCGTGGTGAGGCAGTGAGGCGGCCAGCCGGGCTCAGTGGTGCCACCTTGACGGGAGCAGACCTAACGTGATCTGATACCGCCCCCTGGAGGCGTGAAGGTGCTCGCCCGCCCTGTCGTCTCCGGAGGTTAATTACACCTGTCTGGCCGCGCGCTCATGTGTCCCGCAGTGTGAGACCTACTGCCCAGTCGCGCTACGTACTGAGCGACATGTACTCACCAAAACCAGGCATACTACGATATTAATTATTTACCATGGTGTAAAGGACCATGTAACGGTGTACTAAATGAAAACCAGTCACTGAAACTAGGTACAGAACAATATCAATACAGGGGATATTTATCATGGTGTAGGGGGCCGTGTAACTGCATTCTGAACGAAAACCAGACAAAAAAACCAGGCATGATTTATACAATATTAGAAAGGAATATTTACCTTGGTATAAGGGGCCGTGTAACTCCGCACTGAGCGCTTTATACCCACCAAAACCAGCCACATGTTGTACAATATTATTACATGGGTTATTAGATATGGAGATGGTATAAGGAGACCAGCTCTTTTTGGTCTCTTGTGGTCCGCAGAAAGGTTGGCCCTGAGAACATGCCGAGGGGCAGGTAGAAGAAAACACACTATTAAAAAATAAACACACTCAGAGGGCGAGTCTGCGGCTGAGGCACGTGTACAGCAGCGGACTGGAGAAAAAAAACCAGCCAAGCGCCCCATATCAGAAATAAACCGTTTTCCTGCTAAAAAGGCATCCAGAGGCATCAAAGGCAGCAAATATTAGAAGTAAAGTATGTTCCTGCAAAGAGGATACTGTCTGACAGCAATCACATAGAGTGTTGTGTTGTTTCCCACAAAAAGAAAATGTTCGAGGCGCCATGAACATCAGAGATGTGACGTGTGTCCGGCGAGGAAGGCACTGGTTGACCTGAGAGACGACGTAGATGCACGTTCTGTCAAAGCAGGCAGGTCCTCCTCTGCTGCATGCAGAGAGGCAGTCCGCTAAGTTGTTATTTTTTATCTAAAACGTTGTTCACTTTAATGAAAGGGATACAGTGTGTGCTGTCAGTGCTTCAATGTCCGGCATGTAGCCTGCCATGCGGTCCGCTGGGAGCTGCGTGTACCATGTTTTATTATCCATCGTAGACAAAGTCCCCATTGAGAACGTATGGGGATTTTGTAAACCACGACCCATTGTTTATTATCCATCGTAGACAAAGTCCCCATTGAGAACGTATGGGGATTTAGTAAACCATGACCCATTGTTTATTATCCATCGTATACAAAGTCCCCATTGAGAATGTATGGGGATTTTGTAAACCACGACCCATTGTTTATTATCCATCGTATACAAAGTCCCCATTGAGAACATATGGGGATTTTGTAAACCATGACCCATTGTTTATTATCCATCGTATACAAAGTCCCCATTGAGAATGTATGGGGACTCAGTAAACCATGACCCATTGTTTATTATCCATCGTATACAAAGTCCCCATTGAGAATCTATGCAGATTTTGTAAACCACGACCCATTGTTTATTATCCATTGTATACAAAGTCCCCATTGAGAATCAATGGAGATTTTGTAAACCACGACCCATTGTTTATTATTTATCGTATACAAAGTCCCCATTGAGAATGTATGGTGACTCGGTAAACCACGACCCATTATTTATTATCCCTCGTATACAAAGTCCCCATTGAGAATGTATGGGGACTCAGTAAACCATGAACCATTATAGAAAACCTGTCAGATACCATAACTGTGGTATACAGATTCAAATCTGTGGTATACAGCCTCAAAGCCATGTATACGGGAAATAGTCCCTTTGTCTACGGAGTCCCTATTGTTATACCCTTTAATATGGCAATTGTTTGGTTTAATCTATTCGAAAAGATGGAGAATAAATGCAACAAACGATGGTTATGTGGACAGGCAACTCAGTAAACCACTCGAGGTTGACGTCATAATACAGTCGCTGGCGCTTGTGTTTTACTATGTGTCAATCCTCTCGTGGTTTATGGCCACCTCTCCACAAAACCATTGATTATTCAGGGATGCCAGTTTGTAGGATTTTGCCTGCATGTAGGATTTTCATTTTAGTCTCAGAGTGATGAAAAGTTCAAGAAATTGTATGTTTTGAGAACAAAATAGACTCCAGGTTCCCTGAAATCTAAATCTTAGATAAACTTGTTCTGTAATCTTTCAAAATTCCGAATTTACCTACCCCGAGTACACTCAGTTAGAGGCCCTATGGATCCCAGTGCTCCAACCTAGAACTGTAGGACGGTAGGATTCCTGTAGGAAATGCTCCTACAGATAAGGGCAAACTTGAATACTGACTTCTGATTGGCTTAAAATATATGCCCAAGAATCTGCTAGGAGAGTGATGGGGATTCCCCATACACCATGTGCGTTTTAGGTGATACAAAGACTGGCCTCAGTCCCATGTAGGAATTTTTTCTGACCCCAACTAGCATCCCTGATTTATGGCCACCTCTCCACAAAACCATTGATTATTGGCTATGTTAAGTTCTTGTCTCTACATCCCTATGTGATCATTTATATTGATTTCTATGTGAAGAGCTTAGTCATCTAAATTGCCCATATTTATTAGTGCCAAATTGACTGCATTAAGACGGTCGCATTTGTGTAGCAGCTCCTCCCTGTCTTGATGTTGACTGTACGGCAGCCATGTAGTGAACGGCATGTTTACCCTCATTAATGCTCGCTCTAGTTGCCGGTCTGGCCACATAGGGGCAGGGCGCTCGGACATGACACCTGAGTTGTTAGTGACATGAGCGACCCTCCTGGCATGTGCGACACACTGGAGCGATACTGGGCAATCCTCACACAAAGTATCCAGAGCAAACCTATATTTTTTTTTTTTTAGGTACAAATTTCTTTATTGATTCATAAGTTTCTACATACATCCATCCAGTCGTATTGGTTTGATATATCACTCAATATAAGAATCAACAAAGTGGCAATAGGCCTCAGTTGATAAACAACTGGTTTTCTTTGCTATGCCATTAGTGTGGTGAACCTTTTAACAGATAGGGTATATTTACAAAAGAAAAGGTCGTATTTCCACATACTTAGAACTTGTCAATATATGAGACAAACTAGGATAAATATATCAATATTGTTACAAAAAATGCATGAGATGCATATATGGACCTGTATTATCCACCTAATACAAAGTGTCCAAAGTAAACCTAAAGGAACTCTATTTGGACATAACTGGCGCATACAGAAATGTTGTATGCTCCGGCCTGCATATAGAAAAATAGTCCATTTGAAAAAAAAGTGCATAACTAAAAGTGGGCACGCCACGAGTTGGGTAAAGGTGGATAATAAATACAATATAGACTGGTTTCATATAAAAGCTGTTGTATGCTCCTCGGAGTTGTCCCTGCCTAATATCATCGCATGCTCTCGGATATTACTGCGCGTCAACTCCTCAGAGCATACGACCGCTTCTATCTGAAACCAGTCAATATTGTGTATGCATTTAATACGGCGATTTCTGTGGCAGGGAGCGTCACATCCCACAGGTAAGGAATGACCGATGACCGACTGTGGGAGAGAGATGTGCGTCCAATGAAACGAATCTCAATGATTCGACAACTTCATGAGATCATTGGATTCATTGGCATGGAGTATAACGGATGACTTATCATGGAATCATCTATCTTAAATCATTTATTCATATTATCGTAAAACTGGATGAGGTTTAATCTTGGCCACTGTATTTCACGACTGGAGTTTGGCAAAGTGACTTCATGAGGCGAAGCCGAGTGAAGTCCGGAGCCAAAACTTCAGGGGTGGAATGCGGTGGCCAAGATTAAAACGAATCAGGTTTTGATTTTATCCTACTCTATCTCCTCGATTTTGGAATATTACGTGATAACAATGCAGATGCCACTAGTGGCATATAAAACTCTGTATGCCAGTCAGCGTGGCATACGGAAACCCAATGTTAAGCCTATGGAATTTTATATTAGGGGTAGGATAAAACATTATTCCCTTGTTAATACACAGAACAATAGTCAACCCGCTGTAATGTTGCCGACCTAGCTCATATTCAGCTAGTAATCATCGACTCGGAAGAGTTTTCTCGCTTATTTTCCTATAATCCTTAATAAAGAGCTATTTTGCCAAATAAGCGATGGACAATGTATTCTCTAGCATACAGTCCATGGCCTCTTGACTACGCTATGTTGTGTGGGAAGTGAAAGAACTTCTACCTAAATTCATCACATAGATTCGATCACCACTCTTGTGGTGTAAAAGAACCTTGAGAAAGTCTGGTGAGAACCTGCAATGGTAACTGGACGTTAAATCAAACCAAACAAACAAACAAACTTGGAAGGTTTTTCTCGCGTATCAGGATTTTTCTTGCAGTTTCAGATCAAATAGATACGTGATGGCCTCAGTTTAGATGATAAACGCTATGTCAACGAATCGTCGAAACAAGCAATTTTCTCTTAGTTGGCACATCTAAGTCATGTCTGGATAATGTAAATAACCCTATTTCAAGCATTCCATTGCACAGATTTCACATGATAAATCAGTTAGTACAGCTTTTGACCATTTTACTCTCTGACAGCGATTTGTTGTCGCCAGCAAGATGGCGGACATACCCGTTGTCCGGGTATTTTGGAGGGTCATGTGACCGGATGTTTCTGGCCGAATCGGTTAATAATAGATGAGTACTGTTTTGGCTGTCGTTCTTTATTTAGATATGGAGTCGGGAGCGGATCCATACCTACCCGGGACGATATTTGGGAGTTTAGTAACGTCTGGAAGATATATATCAAGAGTTGGCTCAGTGGTTAAGGCACTGGACTTCTAGTACAAAGTTTATAGGACTTTGTGGGTTCGAGTCCCACTGCAGCCACTCTTTTCCTTCATTCCCAGCAGTGGTAGATCTACTGCTTTATCAAAGGTCAATCCTTCTCATACCATGTCTATGTGGTGTGGGAAATAAAAGAACTCTCACCTCGGTAAATGTATAGGGGTGAGATTTCTACCTGAATTCATCTCATAGATTCGATCACCACCCTCTGGTGTAAAAGAACCTTGAGAAAGTCTGGAAAGGACCCATAATGGTTGACTGGACGTTAAATCAAACTAACAAACCACCCAGAAAGAGACGGAATGATACAATAAGCCTGGTCTGCTTCGTGGTGTTCACTGTTGACCCTGTATGTTATGACCGGTTCTCGCCTGTGTACTGGTTGTATATACTGCCTAGACCTCTAGCGGATGACCAGCGAACCAGCGTAGCGGGTCCTTGGATAGACTGGTTCCATGTCCCACTGAACAATGGGACAGGTAACGCTAGCCTGGGAGCCTGGCCTTGTTAGACTATAGGCCAGGTAACGGGTTCCAGTTTCGTGGTGCATTATTGGTAACGCCTCCATTGGCAGACCACCAGATACGCTGGTTCCCAGGGTATCCACTAGGGGGCTCGGCGGAGATATACTACAGTCTAGGTGAAGGACGAAGGAACCTGTTACCTGCCCCTCATTCCATTAGGGCAGGTAACCAGTCTAAGGTAACGCCCGGTGAGAGAAACCTGTGATTGACCTTGAACTTTTGCTGGTTCCCCGCAGTGGCAAGGAGACTCAGCCCAACCTCTCTCCTAGCCTGTAATGCGGCTAACATTCACCAGACGGCGTTTTCATACCACTACCTCTTAACGCGACCCCACCAAGCTACCCGTGATGCACCAGAAAGATGGTGGGCATTAGCTGGCCTTATATGTGAGTGAACACCACATAGGCCAGGTTTCCAGTCTAGTCCTGTACGCTTCTCTGTCTGGCGCATGCACTGTTACAAAATGGCCGCCGGTAGGGGGAGACGCACTCCATCAAGCGTTCCCCTATCGGCGTCCTGTTACTTCCCAATTATCGCTCACAATTAATGGAGACCCGCGCCGGTAGAAACACCGCAGCGACGCTCGAGCCGTCTGTCTCCACTTCAGTCCAGGTGCCGCTTTGTTTCTAATTGTTTTTATTTCCCTTTCCACCCACAAAATGCCACCTTTCAAGTCAGACCGATAGTGTGACGGTGGGTGGTCGTATTTAACCGCCGAGCCACCTCCGGCCGCACTCCACCCGACCTGGGCGCTTTTACAAGCCTAACTCACTCCAGAAGATGAAGCGCTTTCCAAAACGCTCCATTATCATCATCATTTTTTCTGCCGACTCATCAAAGGACAATAATCTTGAGCTAAAAGCGTTATTCCCTCGTTCTTGATTCGGTGTGTTTTTTGGTGGTATTTCTCCTCTTTGCGTTGACTGCCACCTACAAATGAGGATCTTTCCACAGCAGTTGGTCCTCACTGCGCATGTCTCCATAGGCCGACATTTGAGGCCTGGTTTTAGGCCGGCGTTAGGCTTCACAATGGACGCTCATTAATCTCAGCTGGAGTAGAAAAGGGAAGAGGGTGACTGCTGGTTCCTCGACTGCCTCTTGCTAACAGCATTCCTGGCGGAGACCAGCGAAAGGCTTCTCTGTCTCATGGTATTAGCGAGTCCCAGCATGCCCTGCGCACACCCTATAAACCCTATGAACCCTATAGCCCCATCATACACCATATACACTCTATAAACCCTACACACACCATATACACCCGATAGACCCTACACTCACCATATACACCCTATAGACCCTATACACACACCATATATACCCTATAGACCCTACACACACCATATACACCCTATAGACCCTACACACCATATACACCCTATAGACCCTATACACACCATATAGACCCTATAGACCCTATACACACACCATATAGACCCTATAGACCCTACACACCATATACACCCTATAGACCCTACACACACCATATACACCATATAAACCCTATACACACACCATATACACCCTATAGACCCTGCACTCACCATATACACCCTACACACACCATATACACCCTATAGCCCCTACACTCACCATATACACCCTATAGCCCCTACACTCACCATATACACCCTATAGACCCTGCACTCACCATATACACCCTATAGACCCTACACTCACCATATACACCCTATAGACCCTACACACACCATATACACCCCATAGACCCTACACTCACCATATACACCCTATAGACCCTATAGACCCTACACTCACCATATACACCCTATAGACCCTACACACACCACACAACCTGCACACTGCCTGCACACACCCTATAACCCCTGCACACACCCTATAACACCTGCACACACCTGATACCCTGCACATCCTGCACACACTCTCAGAAACACCCTACACACACCCTACACACACCCTATAGACCTCACACACCCCATACCCGACACACCCTCAACACACCTTATAGACACTACATACCCTATACACACCCTATAGACCCTATACACACCACACACCCTGCACAAACACCACACACACTGCACATACTCTATATGCTCTGCACTTACCCTCCTCACCCTGCATACACATTATAGACCCTACATACCCTATACACACCCTATAGACCCTATACACACCACACACCCTGCACAAACACCACACACCCTCAACATACTCTATATGCTCTGCACTTACCCTCCTCACCCTGCATACACATTATAGACCCTACATACCCTATACACACCTTATAGTCCCTACACTCACCACATGCCCAGCACACACAATACACACACCCTACACACACCCTACACACACCCCATACCCTACCCATCCTGCACATACCCTACACACCCTCCACACACATTATAACCCTACATACCCTATACACACCTTATAGACCCTATACACACCACATGCCCAGCACACCCTCCACACGCCCTACACACACCCTACACACACCCCATACGCTACCCACCATGCACACACCCTGCACCCTCCACACACATTATAGACCCTACATACCCTATACACACCTTATAGACCCTATACACACCATATGCCCAGCAAACACACTACATACACCCTCCACACACCCTATATGCTTTGCACACACCTTCACTCACCTACACACACCCTGCACAAACACTATCCTATAGACCCTACACACACCCTGCCCACACCCTACAAACAGCTCACACAAACAATGGTAATGATTGTTTTCCCAGTCTGTCTCAGCCAGGTAATTCCACATACAGATATTTTCACTGTTATTTCCTGATCCCAACTGGCATGCCTGGATCATTCAAACACACCTTTTCTACAACTGAGTTTAATATCTGCATGTCATATTCCCTGTCAGGCTGTGAATGGTAATAATTGGGGGTAGGTCTGTCACAGATTAAAGAAGAAATCAACAAGTTTTGGTCAAAGTCATCGTTCTCCACGAGTTTGATGTGGTGTGATATGAACAAGTCGACAGCCGAGTGAATATCACAGCATTCAAACAAGATGGAGAATGACTTCTTTGACCAAAACGAGTTGCTTTCTGTATTTATCTCACCCCTGTACACACTAAAATAATGGACAACACACAGGATATAAACCATGGAGAACAGACTACAATACTTGTAGGGGCATGGAGAACGAGTTCCCAATGTTAAGCCTATGGACATTTATTCCAGGGGTGAGATAAATATCCACATAGCACGCCACATCTAGGTGTTTTCACGTGGGTGTGGGCACGCGTGGGAGGATCATATCTGAAGGTAGCCTGCCAACTCCCCTCCTTCCTCCTGCCAGCAGTACACCAGACAGAGTCGAGAGGTGCAGCCCTTTGTCTCCACAGTCTTACCTGTCTGCCGAGAGACATAGTCCCATGTAGCATGCACATTTTGCAATTCCCCATTTTTACAGGAATGGGATTTTCCCCGATTGTTTCTCGATCTTTTGACATCACAAAGGTCATATATGAGACCAGTGTAAATCTGAGGATAAAATTGGGGGTGAATTCACTTAAAATAGGGATTGCAGGAGCTTCCAGGGCACTGTCCTTGGGGCTTAGTCGCTGCTTAAACTCTCTAGACTTTCCCATCCAACACCTGTCTTTCACTTCCTTCACAAATGCAGCACATGTGAGTACAGTCTGTCAGAGTATGTGTCTGTGTACCCTCCAGTTAAATCTCCAGACGCAATGCAAACTATAGAAATCACAAATATATGAGACGACTATTTCACCTAGAGGGAAGTCTCAAGACGAAATACAAAATGTAGAAATCATAAATATATGAGACGACTATTTCACCTACAGGAAAGTCTCAAGACGAAATACAAACTATAGAAATCACAAATATATGAGACGACTATTTCACCTAGAGGAAAGTCTCAAGACGAAATACAAAATGTAGAAATCATAAATATATGAGACGACTATTTCACCTAGAGGGAAGTCTCAAGACGAAATACAAAATGTAGAAATCATAAATATATGAGACGACTATTTCACCTACAGGAAAGTCTCAAGACGAAATACAAACTATAGAAATCACAAATATAGGAGACGACTACTTCACATGCAGAAAAGTCTCAAGACGCAATACTAACTATAGAAACCACAAATATATGAGACGACTATTTCACCTACAGGGAAGTCTAAAGACGAAATACCAACAGTAGAAATCACAAATATATGAGACGACTACTTCACATGCAGAAAAGTCTCAAGACGCAATACTAATTATTGAAATCACAAATATATGTTATTAGTGTTTCGTGTATCTGCAGAAATCTGAGAGGTCTGCCATTGATCAGTTATAGTTCAGGTGCATCTTCTGAACAGATCTACTGAAACATGCACTGATTGTATCCTATCGACTGCTATGTAGTGTTGCACCTGGAACATTAGCATACGCCAAATCAACGTTTATTCATGCAAAAACACTACCTAGATGTCACCTGGCTATAGTGTGCCCTTTATCCATGACCTATTTAAGAGCATTGTGTTCCTCATGGTAAATTAGCAACATGTCAATGTATTGCCTTACCATGTAATGTCCCTCTATAGCCCAGTACTGTCTATATTATCATATACCTGTGGTCGTATCTTCTACATGTACCTTCCACTTCTACCCATGCGGTATTTATGGTTGTACCTCCAGCTGTGACTGAAGGATTTGTGATCAGGGCCCTGTTTTTCAGTCACGACATCGTCGGCCCATGATACCCTACGATCGTCCAGCGATTCCACGACAATTTGGAAGACACAAGATGGCCGCTGTTCTATAGACACGATCGTAGTGCGCCACTGACGATCGCCGCTAAAAGTGTCGGCCGTAACGACAAGTATAGAACTGTCTTAGGTTCTATAACACATCACTGTGCGTTTATAGAGGATTTCTCCACTTCCCGACGGAATTTAGCTATGAAATTTTAACACGAGTAAGGGATACATATGACTTACAATCGTACCAAATATGAAGAAAATCGACTGCACCGTTTCGAAGTTATCGGTGTTTGTATTTCGTCATAGCAATCATCTGCTCTGGTGGCCAGTCACCCTCCCACCTCCCGATGGCAGTCAACTTCAATGGCGCTGCATAAATTAGCGGAGGCCTCAGGAAAATACACTGGCCACCAGAGCAAACGATTGCTATGACGAAATTTAAACGCTGATAACTTCGAAACGGTGCAGCCGATTTTCTTCATATTTGGGACGATTATAGGTTATTCGTATACCTTACCCGTGTTAAAATGTCATTGCTTAATTCGAACGGGAAGTGGAGTTGCGCATTCTGTACGACATGTCCATAGGTGTCATGAACAGACAACACTTTGGGCGACATTTTCAGTCACGTGACCCCACGATTGTCGTGACTGAAAAACACGTCTGTATGCCCTGCGACACTTACACTCACGACATATCGCTTGTTCACTATAGTGTCGTGTCTATAATACACTGACAGCAAAAACACGTCGCCCATAACGATTGTCGTGACTGAAAAACAGGGCCCAGGTCACTAGGTGAAATCTAGGTGACATTTTTTAGGGATTTTTTTCGTTTTTCTTTAAGGATTTTATTCGGGTATAGTCATACATTGAAGAAGACCTCCAAGCTCGGCCTGGGCCATCTGCCGCATGGTCCCGCATGGTTTACAAGAATTTTACATGTTGGGTATATAATAATATGAAAACAGACTGACTGTATTATTATGTCTTGATGAATTTATTGATCAGATACATCCCTCTGCCTACAGCATCAGTATATATCTGATTGCTAATTCTATCACATATTTATGATGTACGTGGAGAGTGAGCCAGTTTCCATATATTATCTGTATATTCTGTCACGTCTATAGTTTTCTAATGTGTTTAGGGGGTGGGGAGTTAGCTCAGTGGTTAGAGCACCAGATGAAATTTCGCCATTTTTAGTTACCGTAAAAGCCCGCTTATAAGCCGACCCCCCCCCCCCCCCCACTTCAGCAAAATGCTATAAGCATCTGGGATTCTGGGAGCATATCAACTTTAGGAAAACCCCGGTTTTAAGCCGACCCTCACCTTGGGGTCCTGGCCCCCTATTACCCTCTCCCAAATCCCCCCCCCCCCAACTCACAACCTTTTGTAGAATTTTAGGTATAGAATATGGACGTTTCAACGAACTTTTATACCAATAAAGGATATCACATGCTATCTGGCAAATATGGGTTTTTTAAAAAAACTATTTTTGAAAAAAACCCGGATTAAGCCGACCACCAAATTTGGTAAAAATTATAAGTCGTTTTTTTTCCTCAAAAATCCCTCAAATAAATCGGCTTTCAAGCAGTGTTTTACAGTATATGATAATATAAAAACAGGGATATATCTGATTGCTAATTCTATCACATATTTATGATGTACTTAGAGAGTGAGCCAGTTTCCATATACTATCTGTATATTCTGTCACGTCTATAGTTTTCTGATACTTGTAAAATCCTTCATATCTAACACACGACCTGTCTCTGCTCACAGGTGTTCAACATCTACATGGCCGGACGCCACCTCTGCTCGCGACGATATCGCGAGTTCTCGACCGTTCACGCGCAGCTCAAACGAGAGTTTGGCGACTTCAACTTCCCCAAGATGCCGGGCAAGTGGCCCTTCCAGCTGTCAGAGCAGCAGCTGGACGCACGGCGCCGGGGTCTCGAGCAGTACCTGGAGAAAGGTGAGTCCCCTCGTCAACCGGTCCGCCGGGGTGGACAGCAATTACCAATCTGTTCACCCTCTTGGTCCCCTCGCCTCCTCATGGTGCAGACCGGATATACTTGCACGTAAGCATAACTAAAGCGACCAGGTCGGGCAGTTAGGTCAGTGGTAAAGACCTACTTTTCTCCTTCAGCCACTTTTCTCCTTCAACCCCAGCAGTAGTAGATTTACTGCTATATCAAAGGCCAGTCCTTCTCATACCATGTCTATGTGGTGTGGTGTACAGCCACCTTTCTCCTTCACCCCCAGCACTGGTAGATTTACTGCTATATCAAAGGCCAAACCTTCTCATACCATGTGTAAAAATGTGGTGTGGGAAGTAAAAGAACTCTCACCTCGGTAAATGTGTAGGGGTGAGGTTTTCACCTAAATTCATTTCATAGATTCGATCACCACCCTTGTGGTGTAAAAGAACCATGAGTAAGTCTGGTGAGAACCTGCAATGGTTAACTGGATGTTAAATCAAACCAACCAACCAACCAACCTCATCAACCACATTAAAGACAAATGCGGGTAGGTATCGCAGTGCCCCCTGTGTCTGCTAAATTTAATACTGGTGCTGCCATCTGGTTTCATGAAAATAAAGCATTTTCCCATAGACACCAATAGACTAGGAGCAAATAGGATGTTCATCATAGATGAATGAGCGCACAATTATAAATGAATAACAATTAAAAGGTTTGGGTTATATTCAGTCTATGGATAGTTTTCTGTAACCTACTTGCACCCAGTCAACTTGTTTTTTCTGCAACTGCCTGAGTCTAGGATCCAAACAGATCAAGCACTAGTGGGTCTTGAGGTATTTTGGTCTTGAGTGATTGGTCATGGTCAGCTGGGCACACCTCTAAGACCCTGAGACACTGGCTCCCTGCTCTGTTCTCACTACCACAGGGAACAGCATGCAGATAGTAAAGGGATAGTTTTCTGGAAGCACACTGAAAGTTCAATGTGACCACTCTAACCTCTAGATGATGTATTTAGTAGGTGCAAGTACGCTCTAATAAGCACTTACCTTCTTCAGGTAGCATGGTGACATAGTATTTCTTTACCATTTTTCATTTGAACATGTTCTCAACTATCATAATCCAGAATTATTTGAAGACAGCAATAGAACATCAGTGTCATTTAGCAATAAAGTCCAAATATTGCAGTTTCCCATAGACAACAATAGTTAAGCACTTACATTTTCAGATGGCCTTCCCATAGAAGTTAGTATGATGACATACTAATTTTCTATTTGCTGATATATGGAACTTATACTTATATGGAGTTACTTGCAAAAATCAATAGAATTTAGAAATCACCCAACTACCACCATTTGTCTTTAAATACATATCCTACAATTTAAAGTGGTGCTACCTGTTGATTCTTTAATCATTGACATCATCCATTCAGATCCTTGTAATGTAGTCTAGTACCAAATGAGAAAAATGTAAGTTTTATCTAGTCAGTTTACCCAATCAGTAAGAACAGACTGATTTATATAAAAGATCTTATGAAAAATATGGTTTTCAGTGATTCTTGAAAGAAAAGTATAGCGATCAGTGAGTTAGCATTGTCCATGTTAGTCAGCTGTTGATTACTTGCTCATTGTAATGAGTCGGTGCACACCTGCCCGTTAAAACATCTATTGGCGACTAATTACTTGCAGTGTGCGCGGTTCGGGTCATCGCGGAAAGTGACATCATGCAAGAATTCCTGTCAACGACAGAGGATGAAAATGTGGGTTCAGTCAGTGTATGTACTTAGTTTTCTTCTCCTGAGTTGTGCTTTAAGTCATTTTATTATCCATCTATGAAAATTTGTGAGCATTCGGTAAACCACTTCCCATTATTCAAAAACTGCCATAACCATTGTATACAGATTTCAAATCCATGGTATACTGAATATAAAACCATAATGCATTGTATACAGAAACTAACTCTTTAATCAGATATCTAGTCGATTTGCATATGCAATGCTATGCCTATGATTGGAGAGCAAAAAAAATGGTCCCAAATGATATACCCTATAATATATCAATTCCTAGATTAACTTTATTCAAGAAGATGGGTAATGAATACAGCAAGCTATGGTTCTGTGGACAGACCACTCAAGGTCGACTTCATAGTACATGGCTGCCTGTCTAAAGAGCGATTGATTATTGTCTACGTACAAACTTTGATTTCAGTCATTGTATGTGTTTTAGATACCTATGTTATTGATTTAATCTATATACTAGTAATAGCTAATTCTATAATGTCTTACTTTTTCCTTACTGTTGTACTAAATCAGTTCTATATAGATATTGTATGTTTTGTCTAAAAATGATCTTCACTGGCATTTTTTCTATATACGGTAGGACATTGTGTAGGTTAATATGATGTGTTATTTATATTTGTATGTTAAGTTTATGTTACCTGACCTTGACAGACAAACTCAGAACTTTTAAAGTGGGTAACACTTCATAGCTCACAATAGCAAGTAAAATAGAGCAATACACAGACACTCTTAGGTGTAAATAACTTTATAGCTTGCACATATGGCTCTGCCATGTTTTGTAAACTTGTATAATGGCAAAGTTACAGTGCTGAAATTTAACACAAACCATACCCCAAACATGTTATTGCTTGGACACTGCAGAAGGGTTTTATCATCAGACTACAATTACCATTCTAACTGTAGCATGACCACAACTTAGTACTGTGACCAATCTCTTGACTTTGATTATTGTAGCATTATGATAGGTAGGTTATGAGACTGATCTCCTTACAGTAATACTGTAGCAGGACGATAGGCGGTTTCTGTAACTTTGACACTGACACGATAGGCGGGTTCCGTAAGTGGTCTCCTAACTTTGACACTGTAGCATGATCATAGGTGGGTCCTGTGACCAAACTCTTAATGTTTTTTCCTGTAGCACCACAATAAGTGGGTTCTGAGACTGATCTCCAGACTATCACAGTGCTTCTTTGTAGACCACTAGTCAGGTATCATCACATCTTGGGGATAGTCTCACATTAGCTTGGGTTGGTTTCAATCTTAAACAAAGGATGTATCAGCCTCATTGTTTGACAATTAAACAAAAACGAACAAAAGTTTCAAGGAGTGAATTGTTCAATAGAAATTGAACCATACATTGGACACAAAAACAATAACATCTTAATAGTGTAAAGCCACTCGTTAGCAACATTTGGGATCGCCACTGTACGTTTTGGTGGTTGCTGACTTTCAGAACACGAGCAGTAACGAGGTGGAGCTGAAAGTGCTGCTGCCTGACCGCAAGATCGCCACCATCAACATCAAGCGCAACAGTACCACAGACCAAGTCTACCAGGTAGGTCCGCAAAGTCTGCCACGTAGGGCTGCCAAGTCTGTGACAGAGGGCTGCTAAGTGTGTGACAGAGGTCTGCTAAATGTCTGACAGAGGTCTGCTAAGTGTGTGACAGAGGTCTGCTAAGTGTGTGACAGAGGTATGCTAAGTATGTGACAGAGGTCTGCTAAGTCTGTGACAGAGGTATGCTAAGTATGTGACAGAGGGCTGCCAAGTCTGTGACAGAGGGCTGCTAAGTGTGTGACAGAGGGCTGCTAAATGTCTGACAGAGGTCTGCTAAGTGTGTGACAGAGGTCTGCTAAGTGTGTGACAGAGGTATGCTAAGTATGTGACAGAGGTATGCTAAGTGTGTGACAGAGGTATGCTAAGTCTGTGACAGAGGTCTGCTAAGTGTGTGACAGAGGTATGCTAAGTCTGTGACAGAGGTATGCTAAGGCCACTCAAAAAAAATACTTGTTTCTCATCACCAAGCCATGAAAAATATGATTAGGGCTCCTTTTTTTTTTTTTTTTTGCTGGATCAAAGATGGCTTAAAAGTGTCATAAAATGGGCTTTAGACATACAGTAAAACCCTGCATAAGCGGTCACCCTCCGTTTCGGGCCAAAATGTCCGCTTATGCAGGGTGTCTGCATACGGGTTTTTTTCAGATTTATACTGCCTATACATTGAAAGCACCCCTGGCATGAGGAGCTTTAATTTGATACCAAATACACATACTTTTCATAATTTCTAACGAGGTTCATCTTATTTTAACCAAAATTTAGCAATAAACAGACATTTCTTTCGAACGAAAGATCTTCCACTGCCGAGGCAGATTCTCAACATTATATGTACATCTAGATAGAAGGTACAAGGTAGGGTTCCTCTTTTTATATGGAAGTATTTCAGATACCTGCAGATTTGGCCACCTGAGCATGTCACTCAGCTTGAGGAGTCTACATTGTATAGTTTGCAAAGAAATGTATGGACAAATTCCCGAAGAGAGGTAGGGTGTACTAAGAATAACAGTACAAACCACAACAGTCTGATAGTTAGTCTCAATTATTGGACATGAAGTCTCCAAACCAAACCCAAACTTTCAAATGTTGAGCAGAGAATATATATGTGATCTGTTTTTATGTATTCTAAAAAAAAATTAAAATAATGATTGAAAGGAAAAGACACAATTTTCTGTTGGCAAGGCTCAGGCTGCATTCCCAGGAGTCCTTACAACATATACTGGGGCAGCTTACCCAATCTCATCAAAGACATCAATGCACTATCCGATGCAGATATTTCAATGTTTCAAAAAATAGTCTATATATAAAACGTATATCAAATATTAACCTTTGGTAAGTTGAAAGTATAGCCCTAATTGTTTACTTGCACATTTCCCCATTTATTTTATCTTTTGTTAATGTATGACCACATTTATCAATAGATAACTTTGGAGCCTATTTCATGGCCCAACATTTGATGGTCTCTCCTTCTACTGCCATGACTTACTGTGTGACGGTTTTGTTGTTCTATTTCCAGGCGCTTGTCAAAAAGTTATCTATGTCTCCGGATGTTGCCAAACACTTCGCCCTTTTTGAAATAGAAGAATATAATTTTGGTAAGAACTTTGAATTCACATTCTTTTACTGCCACTACAAGTCTGTTCTATCTTAACTCATATTTTATATATTGTTATCCTCATGTTAATATTTATAACAGGATCCTTATATACAGATTAGTTTACCAAAAAGCAGTCAGTAGATTGAAGGTCATAAACTGAATAAGTCTTCAGTATATAGATAGAACTAGCGCCTTCGGCGAAAGGGCCCACAGACCAAACCTAGACGTTGGAGAGCGCTTAGTCTCTTTCAAGACCGCTTGGGCACAAAAACCTCCTTGAGCCGTGTACACGCCGTCTGGTGAATGGTGGCCGCACTACAGGCTAGAGAGCGCCTTCCTTACACCACACTGGTCACCAGAGCAAATGCCCGGCAGTTAATGAATGATCGTGGTGGTGGCGATTGTAGCCCAAAACTACATAGAAGATTCGATGATGAAATCCAGCGTGATTTAGGGACCAGCGAAACTTGCGCCATCTTTGAATTGCGGAGGCTGTCAGAGGCTTGTCTCAGGGTAAGGAGATCGGAAAACTACAGCATTGAATTTAGTTTTCAACATGGCTAGTAATGTATCATAAGAAAAAAGTGTATCTAGGTATCATAGCTGAAAAAGGAACAACAGGTTTGAGTTTTTATACACACGAGAATCTCATTCTCGTGGCATTTCATTCTCCATGGACATCTCTGGTTCTGTTTGTCTCTATGTGGGGGAGCAACTCCAAGCAGATCCTGTCGAAAACGTGCCTTTTTATAAATGGTAGGTAACAACTCTAGTCATACATAATAGAAGATGGGATGAGGCTCGAAGGACCTACGGGACAATGTTCTGAATTCTGTGAATAGCATCAACCTCAGAGAGCCTTGTACATTGTTCTATATTTATTATGTACTGAAATTGATAATATTTAACACAAATTTGTGTAGAAACTTTGTCGAAGCAAAGCCTGCATTCTGATGATATATCAACATATTCTGTATAAATGCATATTGCACAGGGAGCTCTACACACTATATACAGTATGGGGAGTAGCAATACATAACAATTAAAAGTACATGCCTGGCTAATGATAATTGGTGATATATGCAAACAATGTAAACATGTGGATATTCTACCTACCTCTGCAAGGCTGCCTTCCATATCTACACTAAGGACTTGGCCCATTCAGGTAAAGTCTGTCCGAAGCATCTATAGATGTCTTTAAAACTCTGTAATCTAAAGAGTGTAGGACTAAATACCATCCAGCTGCGGGAAATAGGTACAACTGAGAGCCTACTCTTATCTCCAGTCAAAATAAAAGTTAGGAAGTAATTCTTAGGCATAGCATGTAATTCAGGCACTTTTTTAATGCCACCATCAACAATTCTTAGTTTAAACAGGATTCCTGTGCTGCAGGAATGCATATAAAGAAATAGCAGCCTGCTCATTGCTTGATTGATTTGCTGTATCCTAGTGATTGCTTAATGTGTTTGTTTGCTTACAGAACGAAAGCTACAACCAAACGAGTTCCCTCACAACCTGTACATACAGAACTACAGCACAGCGACGGCAACCTGCATCTCACTGCGCAAGTGGATCTTCTCAGTGAAACAGGAGCGTGCGCTCAGCAACCACGAGCAGGCCTTCAACTTCTTCTACTGGCAGGTATGTGTCTATTTCTCTCCATATATATCATACTCCTAATTATAAACAATCGGGAGATGGCTACCAAGGAGTGTAATCTTCTTGAAAAAAGTACTTTGATAATAGTGTGTGTATCCTCCTTGTAGTCGACTATACAATATGCTTGCTCAAGCTCTGGTATTACTACTGGTCAACTACATGGCAGATATGACCACTGGTAACACTAACAGGTTAATCTTGTGTATATATTTACAACAGGACAACAGAATAGCTCAGTCAATTGTGCTGGCCTGTGGATTGTGGGGTCTGGGGTTTGAGGCTCAGCGAGGCTGAAAATACACCATTGGTTTTTGTTTGCGACAAATTTTGACTTGGCTTTGCCTCATGAGATTACTCCACAACCAAACCTCATGGTGTATTTTCATTGGCTAAAGATCTTGATGCAGTTCCTTTTGGATACCTTCTAGTAAACCTGCATTTATGATACATTGCTGATCACATACCATAACTCATTACTGCAGGGTAGATTGTACAATACTCTGTTTGACTGGCTTTATTTGTTTATGTAATACCAACGATAACTTTTCACTGGCTTGTCTGGGGTGTGTTTTTCCACGTCATGGATTTTCTGTTTTGTATTTCAGGCAGTGGACGATGTGAGCCGAGGGAACATAAAGCCAGCCGACAAGTTGTACGACCTGAAGGCATTGCAAGAGGCCAGCAAGATGACAGAGGTCTGTCCCTCACACTGTATAGGCAAAAAATCTCCACCTAAATCATACAATTATGTCCCAAAATGAGATGAACAATGCTTTAAATCATATTTCTATCACTCAAGAGCGAAACACATACTTAAACTTCCCACGTGGTTACTTGTAGAGTTCCAATTTTGATTTCAAGCTACTACATTTTTAATATATTGCAGTATGATCACTACAATGCAGAAATAGTACTCTAACTTTTGATACAGACTTTTTGCTATCATAAAGCTGTCTGAACTTTTACAGAGTGAGAGCCTGGAAGAGGTGTGAACATCAAACGACACATGACATGTACTGCCTGTTATCTGAAATGAAGTGTGACTGTGAAAAAGTTATTTGGACAAAAACCAGAGCCTACTTCATGTAGGTCTGGTCTGCAGATCATATTAGATCATAGACAATCATACCATAGACAATGGCTTAGTTTCCATGATACCATATTATAGAGAAACAGGCTTACTGTCTCCGTAGGGATAAAATACTTGGTAACATCGGCAATCAGATCAACCGATGCCGAAGGCAGAGGTTCAGCCGATTTTACCAAGTATTTTTCTGTACAGATAGCCTGTTTTTCTATTATTATATACCTTGAAATATCCTATTTTTAACCTTGCTTCCGGGGGAATTTTTGGATTTCGCTGCCGCACATGCCCCGTACGCCACATACATACCAGTCATGTGATCGTGCAACACGCATTGTGACAGCAGAGCGCACAAATTCCGGGTTTCAATGATCAAAATGGAGTAAAAAACATCCAAATAAGAAAATTCTTCAATGGGAACCCGCGAGGAACGCATACAGTCGCAAGATCAAGTCAGACGATCACCAAGATTAACAGAATCGAAGATTGAAAAAGTAGCGGAGACGAATAAAGGCGCCAAAAAAAACAACATGGCGAACACCGAGGGGAAAGTAAAATCATCAGTCACCCTAGTCGAGGTATGGGAACTCCTGCAGACTATTCGGGCAAGAGTGGACGCGACGGACGAAAAACTGGACGATCATAAAATGAAAACCAGTGAATCTCTATCCACAATAACAGAGCAGATCGGGGAAATCAAGACACAAAACAGTGAACTTAAAACGGAGGTGAAAGCGATAGCGGAAAAGGTAGACGAACACGACGACTCGGTAAAATGCATGCAAGCGGAAATAGCGGAGTTGAAGGAAGCTAAAAAGAAAGCAGAGGATGATAAAAGAAAACTAAATCTCATAATCGATGGAATCCCAGAAACAAGGAACCATCCCAGAGTTGACGGGGACGAATTACTGGAAGCTATAGGGGTTGATTTTGATATAAACGACACCGAAGCATGCTTCAGACTAGGCCCCATACCACAGCAAGAAAAAGGTAAACAAACCCGGCCTCGGTCTCTCTTGATGAAATTACGCTTTGCTGCACAAAAAAGCGAAATATATGGAAAGGTTAAAAACCTGAAAGGCAATGACAAATATGAGAAGGTTTATATTAATGATGATGTATCACCAGATGAACTTAGACTCCGTCGCGACATGAGGGAAATAGCAGCCGTTGCAAGAAGCCACAAAAAGGATTGCAAAGTGAAAGGGTCAAACCTGGACTTGGAAGGCAGGCGCTACACAAGCAAACAGTTACATACACTCCCTGAATACCTGCAGTTAGCTGAAATCAAAACGGTAAAAACCAAGGAAGGCCACGCATTTCAAGGGGAACATTCATTTCTATCCAACATGTTCCAAGTAAGAGTAGAAACAAACCTAGGAGTGTTCAAAACATCGGAAGCGGCTTATGTCGCAGAACACGCCCACTATGTAAATAAGGCAGAGCTGATCCCGCAGCTAAAAAAATTTGAGGATGGGTACCAGGCCAAACAGCTTGGTAAAAAACTACCAAACCCCCAAGAATGGCAAAAGACAAGAGTGGAAAAAATGAAAAAGGTTCTCCGAGCAAAATTCGACCAAAACAGTGGACTTATGGAGAAACTGAAAGAAAAGAAAGGCAGCCTTTATGAGGCAACCGGAGATCAATTCTTCGGCTGCGGTCTGACCCTAAGAAGGAAGGAAGAAATCACACCGGCAGGTATCACCGGACGGAACACACTGGGCTCGCTACTACAAGAAATCAGAGACACCTGAAGCAAGAACTAAGCGACAACCATGAGGATAACTATTATTACCGACTCCAGAGGGTTTAAACTTCAACAACATCTGGAAAAAAACTGTTACCAGTTTATGACGGAAAACCAGGTCGAGGTATGCGCGAAGGCAGGGGCAACAATCAAAAGGTCAGTCGAGTCATTCATTCTCAACAAACCAGCCACGCAAGAACATTGTGATTACCTAATTATAATGGCTGGAATCAACAACCTCTCAAAGCGTGACCACAGGGGAACAGTGAAACTGGCGAACAAGGATATAGGTGAATCTGTAGAGGCAACAATAGACGAGTATCTACTAGCTAGATCGCTCCTTGAAGGGGCAGCGGACAACATTGTTATAGCACACCTCACTGGAATGTGTCTCAAAACATATAACGAGTTTAAAAGAAAGCCAACCTATGAAGGGATAAATGAGGACCAATCAGTTTTAAATGACACAGTTAGGAACATAAATCACACAATAACCCTGTTAAACAAGGAAAGAGGAGTATTTGGCCCGCGCCTTCATACCACGGTACACTATAGACTGGGGAACAATCTATTCAATGCCTATGGGCGTTTCTATGACTGGCTTCACCCGACGCAGCAAACCCTTGATAACTGGTCAAAATGCATAGTGAAGACACTGGAAAGATTGATTAATAGGGAATCATAAACTGAACTGGCAATTAGTCCACTATCGGCCTGGAAGTTGTGGTTAGTTTCCGCAGCCCATCCCAGAGAGGAGACTGCGGACTACCATGATGCCCCAGGTCGCCGGTGGACGAGGTTTGATGAAAAGAGTTTCTCTAGGAAAATCATGCATGAACTCTAATTTTCAACGGACTGCTCTTGCTAGCAGCAAGCATAATTATACACTTTAAATTTTCGACTTGCTTATAGTACTAAATTTACTCTATTTACTTATTAGATTGAAGCCTGTGGCCATAGAATGCTGAGGCAGGCGGTGTAATAACAATTCTTGTTAACCATGTACTTAGGTGTAAGAACTTACAGCACAAGATTGAGAGTATCTGCTTGGTTGAAAATGAACTGGACATGTGTTAAGGTTGATAAAGTCAATACGGTGAAGAATGCTTTAAGATCAATCAGTCATATCAAGGGAAAACTTGAATTATTGTATATAAATGAGTAAAAAGAAAGGTATAAAGATGGTTCATATGAATGTCTGTAGTTTATGGGCAAAAATCGACTCTATACATGTACTATTGGCCGACTCAGATATTGATATCCTCTGTGTTAGTGAAACCTGGTTAACCAACAAAATGCCAACATATCTAGTTGACCTCCCTGGTTATAAATTCTTTAGAAATGACAGGAAGTGGTCAGACCCGGGGAAGCTTGAAACCAAAATAGGAGGAGGGGTGGGGGTTTATGTTAAAGAAAGCCTAAACATTGATGAAAATTTATATTCTAATTTAAATCAAAGTAATAAAACTATGGAATCCATATGGTTAAATCTATCCTTAGTAGGTACCAGGCAAATTGTTATAGGAACGATTTATAGGCCACCAGGCCAAGGCTGTAAGGAGTTTTGTCAGGACTTAGGCACGAATATTCACACTATCCTCAGTAACAAAGCTAAAGACTTATTCTTACTTGGAGATTTTAATGTAGATTATATGTTGAATGCAGACAATGATACGAAAGAACTAAAATTACTAGAAAGTATTCATGGCCTAAGACAACTAATACTAGAACCAACAAGACATGGTGTAAAAGATAGCTGCTTAGATCACATCTACGTGAACAATAATACATTTACTGATGCTGGCCTGTCTGGAGACAGGGTCAGTGACCATGAAGGTATTTTTATAATAAGAGCAAAAACCAAAGTTAAAAAAGATAAAATTTCATTCAGAGGCCGCTCAGACAGGAAATATAATTTTGATAATTTCAAAGAAAAACTACTTGAAAACGACTGGGAACCATTTATGCTGTTGGATGACCCGAATGATCAGTGGAATCTTATGTATAAGATTATTGTGAAAGAATTAGATACTATCTGTCCACTAAAGACCTATAAAGTTAATAAACTGCGGGAGACTTGGATAAATAATGAAGTATTAGAAAAAATAAAAGACAAGGATCGACTCTATAAAAAGGCTAAAAAAGATAACACACCACAAAGCTGGGAAGCAGCCAGGAAAGCTAGAAATGAAACAACGCTTTTCATTAAGAAAGCTAAAGGGAACTTCATAAAACAATCACTAGAACAAAACAAAGACGATGGGAAAAAATTCTGGGGTATAATTACTAAATTCACCAAAGGTAATTAAAAAAAACATGAAACCTTCAGACTAAAAGATAAAGACAATGAGTGGATCACCGAAAATAATACATCGTCATTTATCAATAATTATTTTAGCAACATAGGAGCAGAGCTGGCTAGTGTTCACACTTTACCATGGTATTTCGAGGGTAAGATAAACATCAAATCACTCGCTAATATCACCACAAATCTAGAAGAGGTTCTTAAACATGTAAAGGATATAAATAGACACAAGTCTTCCGCAGTAGAAGGGATTACTACCAGGTATCTTAAGGATGCGTTGGTCATTCTTATTCCCCAGTTTACTTGCCTTTTAAATAACTCACTACGGAAGGGTATTTTTCCAGACTTGTGGAAAGAGGCTACAGTGATACCACTTAGGAAAGGGGGAGATAGCACAGATGTTTGTAATTTGCGTCCGGTATCACTGCTGCCTCTTCCGGGCAAGATACTGGAGAAGATAGTCCACAGCAATACCATAGACTTCTTTGAAAATAATAATATACTGAACAAATCACAGAACGGTTTTCGGAAAAATTATTCTACAATAGACACAGTTACCAAAATTACCAATGATATATTTACGGCCATGAACAACAAAAACCCGACAATAGCAGTGTTTATAGATTTTAAAAAAGCATTTGATACAATAGATCACAATATTCTGATTTCAAAATTATCATACTTGGGAATAAGGGGAACACTTTTAAAATGGTATGAGAACTATTTACAAAATAGATCCCAGGTAACTCTGGCAAATGAAGTAAAATCCGAATCTACATTAATCACTTATGGGGTCCCCCAGGGCTCGATACTGGGGCCACTCCTATTTATAGCTTTTGTTAATGATGTCTTCAATGTTCTAGGAGGAAATAACATGGTAAAAAGAGCAAAATGTTTGTTATATGCAGATGACACTGTGTTATACCACACCGGGAATGATTTCAAAGGGGTGTTGGAACAGATGCAGGAGGACCTGGATAGGCTAGGTATATGGTGTTCAAGGAACAAATTATCAATTAACACTAAAAAAACCAAAATTGTTATATTCGGAAGTGATAAGAAAGTAAAGGAAATTCATAATCATAACGTTAACCTACGCCTAAACAGAGACATCCTGCAAAAGGTCCATTCTTATAACTACTTGGGGATAAATTTGGATGCATATCTGTCTTACAAGTCTCACATAAATCAAATAGTAAAACAGGTATCACACAAGCTGTATCTCCTCGCTAAACTGAGACCTTATCTGACTGACTCTGCCTGTAAAATCATCTATAAAACGATGATAATGCCAATAATCAACTATGGAGATGTTCTATATGATTCCTGTAGTGGCCAAGATTTACACAAGGTCCAAATATTGCAAAACAATGCCTTACGACTGATAACTAAAAGTAATCCGAGGACCAACGTGAATCTTCTCCACAAATCTGTACAACTACCTTACTTGATGGATGTTAGAAAATCGCATGTAAATATTCAAATGTTTAAGTACAGTAAGGACGTTACCCGACTACAACCAAAAACACTCAACACCCGCGCACAAAGCGCGCCTCTTTTCAAAATTGCTCAACCTAATAACAATTTGTTCAAGAAAAGTGTACAGTACCATGGAGCTACAGCATGGAACAACTTATCACCACAAACTAGGAGTATAGGGGAGCTTAAGGAGTTCAAAAAGGAACAGAAACTCACCCTGCTATTGAACTTAAATCACTAATCATGAAACCTCTCGAAACAAAGAAGAGATTCTACAAATATGAACCATCACTCGATAAAACTGAAAATCGCGGGATATTAAACTCCAAAACTGTATTGTCAAAGGACCTTACCACGCAGAGTGAACTTTTTAAAATTTACAAGGACTTCCAATCTGTGCTTGAAACCTATTACTACTGTTGTATATATGTTGCATTGTCACTATGATATAGAAAGAACCACACTGTAAGAAATACTAAAGGCTGGGAACACGTTAAGACCAGTCCATCAGGACTGAGTGTTATCCCAGGTTAAATAAAC
The DNA here is from genome assembly GCA_950022655.1 of Alentia gelatinosa. NCBI lineage: Eukaryota > Metazoa > Annelida > Polychaeta > Phyllodocida > Polynoidae > Alentia > Alentia gelatinosa. The sequence continues at coordinate 4,956,612 of OX465583.1, forward strand.
GTCTTAAAAAAAAAAAAAAAAAAAACATACCCCATACTTCACCTAGGTGTGGTACGGATATAAATATGACATGGGTAGGAGTGGGCCGTATGTGTAGGATATACTACCACAGGTATATAATAATATGCTATTTTAATTGTTCCATTTTGTGCCACAGTCATACAGAGATAAGATTTGAAGTGTGTTTTACCATTTCTTGTCCCACATTTCCAGTCTACATTGGCTATGTTTTCATGGGTCTTGATGTCACTTACCAGAAGTAGTACATTGGCTAAATGGAAACTCCCCCCATTATATCTGTATGGTATATATGCTGTGTTTACACTCAACAGTACATGAAGCTGGTACGCACGTTGGATGGGTACGCTGAAGTCGCCTTCCCGCACTGCGCATGCGACTCTCGGAAGGATGGTCATGTGATTGCTGTGATTGGAATCCAGTGCTTTAAACTACAGGCCTGCAAAGAGGATGGAGTCCAAGAGGTATGCAGTGTAACTGTATCAGATAGTGTGGTATTGTAACATGTAAATAACATATATACCTATGCTTGGAAATCCTACAGATATCAACTTCTGCTATAGTTTTGGTATTTTATCCATCCCAGCTTACTTAGCCTGGATACATTTAAGTATAAGAAAAGCATACTCTGATTTGGTCTCTACATGCATTAGCCCTCCCAGACAACTCTAAATACTGGTTCAAAGTCATGTTTGAGTAGCTATTTAATTGATATTCTAAGGTATATATGTATAAATGGAAGGAAGAAGTGTAAAATCTGTATGTGAATGTGTAATCTATCTGTAATGTGAATTTCCGTTTCATCTAATAAAATAATTTTTTTTTAAATTAAAAAAGTTTGACTAAAAACCATTCTGAACTATTTCAGTCTCAAGTGATTGAGTTCTCTTGGCGAGACATCCGGCAGTGGGAGGCAGACGATGAAGGCATGTCCTTTAACTTCGAGTATGTGCGTGAGGGAAAGAAAGCCCGATGGGTCAAAATCTATTCATCCTATGTGAGTACTCCATCATTCTTTATTTTTCACTTTGCATTTAGCAGTTCACTAATTAGACCATTACTTCATGTACTGGACAGGACCAGATAATTGCCTAAAGATATAAAGAAGATCAACTCCCAAACTATCATACCTACTTCTATTTAAATGAAACCAGTTATAGTCAGAGTTATTTCGTTTACTTATTGACAATAGGACTTGCATTGGTGAGTGTTCTTTTGCATCAGCTATATGGCATTAAGTTTTGTTATAGTATGTAGAAAGTAGCATGAAAATCAAAATGAGAAAAATCTAATTAATAAATCGTTGCAATACATAAATAACTAAGTGTCTAGAGACATGCTTTCCCCAAGATCTCTATACATGATGGTTTCTCTTTCTCTTACAGTTTGTATATATGTATGACTGTTTCGAGAGAATAAAGACAGAATTGAACTGGGAAAAAGAGGTATGTTGAATTTACATACATTTCTCTAATTTAACATTATTCTATGGCATTGAAATTAATGTAATACAAATTTTACACAGTGGACCATATAGATGTTAACTTAAAGAACATAACTTTGGTGTATTTTAGATATATTTCTAATAATCATGTGGCTTACCTTCAGGCTGGCTGAAATATAGTACCTCTAGAAGAAAATTGATCAGGTATGTCTATGGATTAAGACTTGGATGTCCGCTTGATTTACTAATCTAATGCCTATGAGACATCGACATGCCGAGATTCTCCAATCCAATACTTACATGGGGGATATGTTTGACTGCCTGGTCTGCAGCAGTCTTATTTGATCTCAGTCTGGTCGTTCCCAGAGGGTGCCATACATTGACACTTGTAACTAATTCACTCCTACCATCAGATCGGTGAGAATCTGGGACCGTTGTTGATGTCTCACTGGCTTAACAAGGCTTGGGAAACATCTGTTTGTGATGAGCCTCTTCACTGCTCTGTGCTTCATGTGACACCAAAGAGCCAATAAATCGCAGCCAGTTCAGCTCCTACCTGTGTGCATTTACATTACTAAACTAAAACTGCATATCATATATCGTAATATTTCTTGTTTGTTTCTTTGCATTAGAGAAGGTTATGCTTGTGTGAAATGAACATGTAATTAAAAAGGCCCAAGTGGAATGCTCGTATAACATTAGGGATATTGATGATTTAAATACCTTGTCAGAAGTCAGATGTCTAAATCTATTTAGGGGTTTTAGGGCATATCCTACAATTAAAAATAATGCCACCTTGTTAATATCTAATGTTAACATCTATCAGTTCCTAACACTGTTTCCATATGCAATAATATTCTAATGTCAGAGAAGTAAAACTTTAACAATAGATAAGATTGGCCTATTTACAATTGCTTGATTTATTCCACAATGAGACCTATTGTTTTTAGTACTAAGATTTGTATCTAGTTTTACACATTTGCTATATTCTGTGAAAGAGAAAATTACATAGGCTTTACAATGTTATATCCAACTTATTTTCCGATGACCCAAACAAAAGTGTATGAGAGAAACTTTTATATAATCTTATATCCAACTTATCATAGTATTATGATATAATTATAATATTAATCTCTAGATCAAACCCTAAAATGGTGACCACCACCTTTAAAGTTATACATGTATTCCATAAGATTTCATCATATTCAGCATCTAGGCAAATGATTTTGATTTGAATTGTATGATATACCTTTAATTTGTAAAATCTAGCCGAATGCATCAATACATGTTTAAAGAAATGTCTACATATACCTTAAGGCATACCGGAGTTCTACCAAGGTACTCCTATTCAAAATCTACAGAATTCCTCAAGACATGCTCGTCTATAATTCAGTTTGATGTCTCAGGGCATAGCTGTGCATTAACTGTATGGCATGATACATGACTCGTATATTTCCTGTATAGAATCTGGTATGATGGCATGAGACATTCCGAGAATGTTAAGAAACAAATGTTGTGCCTTTGCATATAATGATAATGCCTACAGTCCACACAGGTTCCAACAAAAATGCCCTTCGTATGTCATAATCAGGTTTGTCAGAAGTATTGAGGGCATCACAATGCTTGGTAATGGTTCCACTCTGGGTCATATCTCATGTTAACGAGAGCAACATATACATTACATGGTGGGAACTACAAAGGGAGAAGTCATTTAACAAGTTGATTGTAATGATGCATCTGTAGGGGGAGCTAATAAGTACTGAACTGCAATAAAATCATCTCTCAGTCTCTCATTCTCTTTGCTCAATATCTTTACAAAGACTTTACCAGCTTGCACAGTATACATGGCACTTATAAGCTGCCCCAGCAGATGTGTCATGTCCCTAGCTACATACATACATACTAAAAACTCACCTCTGTAGGGTCACTTGAGGGTGTCGTGTATATAAATATTGATTTCATATATCCAACCTGTGACATGCCTAGTGATTCCTGAACTGAATTTGGCATAATCAGTTGAATATTGTGGGTTCAAAATCAAAAACTCAGAAACCAGATGGATAGATGTCAGATGATACAGTTCACCAAGTGTTTTTTGTGGGTTCATAATCTGAACTCTAACTTACTTTACTTACCCAGTAGATTACAGAAGTCTTTAGACTTTACAATCAGGTGTTTGGTTAAGATTTAGTTAGGGGCCATCCATTAAGTATGTACTATTGCATACAAGATTGAGACAGAGGGTGGGGGTTGAAATTTTTATAAATTGTGCATACATACGTAATGGATGCCCCCTTTCAAGTGATTGCATATGATGGGTGTTAAGAAAAGTAATCAAGCGGCCTTGTAGAAAGACTGAGTATGATTACTATTGCCAAGTCTATACAGATCAGTTGGCCTGAAAAGCCATATCCTCTAGTGCCAGAGAATATGACTCAGGGTTCCTGCATGGTGTCTGTGCTAACATGGATCATATTTTTTTTGTTGTAGGCCAGGAAGACGAAGACACGGACCGCCTGAATCAGCCCCCTATGATGTTTAAAATAGCCCGGAGTGTTGCCCGCTGACTGTTCCCGGCCTGCTACCAGCTTCTCCCTATACACACCCCCCCCCCCACACACACACAGAGTGCAACACGCAAATGGTATTTTTATATAAGCAGGGCAGGAGAAGATGTGGACACACTAAAAACTACATTGTTGTTATTTACTATAGATACTCTACCCAATTGACCTGTGCCCCACACCGCTGTTTCGACATGACTGGCCTGTCATGGACCACACTGGATCCATTGCTATATACATGCCTATGATTAGCGCAGGTACAATGCTCTAGTGGCTAAGGCTATAGGATCAAGGTCCTGAGGAAGTAAATTGCAACACAGCTGCCACTGGAAACACACGCTCTGGTAGTCTATTCATAGTCCATCACCCTTTAGGGTATTGAGAGCCCTGGCAACCCTGGGACATACAAGTCTAACACTCTGGACCCTCAGAACTAGCAGAGCACTGTACCAGCACCAATCATATGGGACGGGAGAGGTGTGGGCTTCCAGCATGTGGACTATCCTATAGTATGGCGTTGTAGCATGGACCAGTGAGATGAGCCTCCACCTCCTGTGATGTCCTATGGACATATGGGTCAGTGCTGGTCATAATATGCACTGTCATGACGTCTTCAAAGGAGACTATCATCCAATCAATCTGACAGGCCCTTATATCTGTATCAGTATATCGACCTATATTCAGTGTGGGCGACCATGAGAGGGTCAGTCAATGATAGGAAGCACTCAAAACTCAGTGATTCATGAATGAACTCGACCAACAACTAAAACAATGGTGACTAGATATAGATGGCTTTGTATTGAGAAATAGCTTTATCCATAGTAATTTCACTTCTATGATTTGTTAGATCTGTTTTGGCAAAGTGGCAGAGCACACAGAGCTTTTTCAGCCATCGGGCTTGGCGCATATTTGTCTTAAACTTGCAGAACTCAATGACAAACCACATTCCATGTTTACTGAGAACAGGTCTGATTGTGTGGAGAATAATTCTATATGATGGTCGTTCAGGATAAAAAAGTTTAATATATATTTACCTGGGGAGGAGAAATCCAGTACACTTAATGCACACTCTACCTGTAAGGTAAGGTATACATATATTTGATAGTGAAGCCTCGCACTGTTATAACTCTGTCTTCAATTGAGGACGGACATAATTTTTACATGTTATTGAAAGAGGAGCCAATAAATCTCCATGAGAATGTGAGGCTCTGATAAATAAAATCACAAACTAACCTCCATCTGCAGAGACCCTGAAAAATAAAAATACTGTTAGGATAACTCAGTTAAGAAGCACCACAGGAAATTGGTAAAATCTTCACAAAGGATGTTCTTAATTAATGATGATTATAGGTCTGTCTTTATATATATATCTATGTATGTATGAGTGTTATCATGGTGGTCGCTTCAGTGCAGGCATGTTTATCGGATTTTAATTAGATGTTGACAATAAGCTGCCACACCTTTGTATCACATAGATGGATTAAGTTGTCATACTCAAGACTTGAGAATTAGAGACAGCATGTTCCCAGCTGAGCCAGTGCAGAACAAAGTACCAAGGACTGTGTATAGCTTGTGACATTGTTTCTTGCTTTGGCTATCGTTAAAGCCTATAAGACATCAACACTTTATTCCCAGTTCTCACCACACTGATAGTCAGTAAGAATTAGCTGAAATTGGTAACAATCTTCTCAATGTACTCTACCTTCATACAGTAATAGAGCTGAAAGGCTAAAATGGCAAAAGTGTCAGTGAAAAAATTCATGCAGAGATTTCAGTTTTCTACTTTCCTATGGAAATCCATGTTTTTCATTTTCAGTATATGAATTTGTGTTTTTTTTCTGATAACATCAATTGAGCCACATTCTCAACAATAAAACAGTGGTTTTAACCTCCCCACAGATGCTCAGCCACATGTGGATGCTGACATTTGATTTTTCCACATTTTGTCAGTGTCTGTTAGGCAGCAAATTCCACATGAAAGATATTTACACCTTTTTATTTTGAGCCAACTGACATTCCTTTTGGTGAGAGCAGAGTATATTTGCAAGTTGATGTCTTGTAGATGTGATCATGCATATTATTGTCTTTGCTATCAATATCTACATGTACAGAAGAAATAAGGTGGGCTTGTTAATTAACTCTTTGTTCATGTTAGCGATGCTATGGAGTAATTAAGTGCATAAGTATGTGGTCCAGCAGTAGGATCTAATGATTAGGATGTTAAGACATGATTGTGAATGTTAAACACTCTTTCAGCAGAAGCTTCAGTTGTAAAATGTGACTTGCTTACTGACTAACCATGTATGGTATTAAGTGGACAACAAACATTGTGTATAATTTCCGATATTTCTCTGAAGTATTCAGTAGTCATTCATGGCGAGGTTATTGTTTTAATGGTACTATATTTACCTCTGTCCAAGTATCTGCTTCTTGTATGTGCCCGTAAGTATTAAATACTATTGTCCTACAACAAGGTCACTCCCCTCTGACCCCCAGAATGAGAAGGCCATAGTGAACATAATTTTTCACCATACTCTCATGATGAGAAGGTCATAGTAAAGGTCATTTTTCACCATAGCCTCATAATGAGAAGGTTATAGTGAAGGTTCTTCTTCAACATAGCTTAATACTAAGGTCATGGTCAAGGTTAATTCTCACCAAAGTTCTGCTGACAACCTTGAGATGAAGCCCTTGAAGAAAGCTCTATTGTATTTTCTTTATTTCGGCATTGGCAGATAAAAGTTATGTTGGAGCATTCTCTGTAATATCACAATATAGTTGGACCAGGTTTATAAAACTTTGAAATTGTTCTACAACTTTCATATTATTCTTCATGCATGGGAGGAAGTAGGGTTTTTATTACATTGTACAAATGAGTGGAGTATAATCCAAAAGTCAGTTTTTTGTGGTCTATTTAAAATTGCATGCCCATCAAAAGAGAAAATTCTAAAAGTTTTCATTGCCAAAGTGATAAGTGCTCTGTTACCAACATTTTGGATACTGCTGTGATTTGGTCTAGTTCCCAAGTTGTGTTTTCTTTTTTGGAAAGATTTCAAACAAATTTACCAGTGTATTAGCACAAATGATTATGATAAAGAGTGAAAATAGTTAAATTCATTTCTAAAGAACAGTCCCTAATTGGTTGAAGTTGCATTATCTCGCTTTCATTTTAAACCAAAAGTGTCTGGCATTAAACTTCCAGTAGGTGTTTTGTTACCTCAAGATAGTTTTTGTCTGTAAAGGCAAAATGAAGGAAAGCGTGGTTTACTTCAGTGGCTGCGTCATAAAGAGGCAATGGTTGGAAGACATGGCCATCTCTGACTCACAGATCCAATGAGTGACCTGCTCATATCCTACATGTAAGTAAAGACCACCAGCTTTTGATAAATTGGAAAATATAGCCAAGTCAGTGAAATATGTACACCTAAGGGAATGTCACTGATTGGTACTGATTTGAGAAACTCACATGTTCTGAGAATGTAAGTATGTCTTATAAACTCAACATTGCCACACAGACAATTTTAAACTGCTCAGAACCTGCGGGAATACAGAAGATGAGCAGTGAACTCTGTCAGGTGTAACTGCTTCAGTAAATAAATGACCTACAATGGGAACTTTATGTACAGTACAGAGAGGGATTAATATTTTGTGTTGGCCCTTCCCATAATCACCTAATTCACATGAAATGACTGTTATATCAGTAATATTCTATCACTTTGAGAAGCAGTATTTGAGAGATACATGTCAGTGCTATGTCTAAGAGAAGATGATAACTTTGTACTCCATGGTATGTTTTACATTATAGCAATGAGATACTGCACAATGTCAAAGTGTGGGAGCTTTGAATTGACAGCCATCTATGATGTATTGAATGCCTATTATAGGTAATAAATGGTGTAGCAGTGTTATGGATTAATAATAATGAAATATCCATGAAATGTTGAAATTTGTTTTCGTAGCAATCCATTGTCACTGTTGAGGAGTTGTGGTGGCCTTGGTGACATTTGTCACCATGACAATGGAACTGTCATGGTGGCTTTTGCTATGTCCCACTGTTGTGGTCCAATCAGATTGTAAGATGTTATTTACTGCAGGGCTAAACTCAGCCATTAACTATCTACTGATCGGCTAGTTGGTCAGAGACCCCAGTCTATTGGTGTCTGTTTTTAGTTTTAGTTCTCATTTTACTGCTAGGAGGTAAGGTATATTTAATTGTTTCCCAGATTCAGATTCATCATGTTAATATCAGCATGTTTCATCCACAACCAACCCGTATGCAAATTTACTGATCTATTTAGTTTTGTTTAGTTTGAGAAAAACAGATGATGCTTGAACTGAAGTACAACGGACCCAAGTTGGTCTGTGCTCTTAGGTTTGAGTTGTAATCCTAAACTATTCCCTCTCATTTATATCATTCTGTGCCCTCATCTTGCAGACTTTGTTTCTGGCAACCAATGCCCACCAATGCCCTTTTGCGATACCAGCTACTGTGCGCCTCTTGAGGGAAGAACTCCTAACTGTTGTTACACTTGTTATCAGTTTGCACACTGGTCATTGCTCTTTATGATTCACATACTCACGCACCTGATACATTTATAGAAACTATTCACCTGAGTGGACCATGCAAAGAGGCAACACTATTATTCTGGGACTCTTTTCTCATTTGACTCAATAAGAGGTTTAATTCTGTACATAAAGATTGTGAATTTAGAGTTGTCTTACCTGAAACACCCAAATGAAATCCTGCATGCCCCGATAAAGCATGCTCTCTGGTAGATTGTGTGTTTATATACCGCGGCCCAAATCAGGAATCAGGTGGTTGTCCTGATTGATGTCTTGTATTGTCTCCAGGTGGAAGCACTGTCAGCTGCTGATCGTCAGCCCCCCTACTCCCACTATACCCCTCACCCCCTCCCACCCAAGATGTGATAACAGGCTGGTACCCGTGTGTGGTCTCCCATTGAAGCAACTCTTGTTGGGTACCAGCTCCCCATGCTTTACCAACATGGGGCTGTTCAAACTCTGCCCCCAAATTGTGTCGATGCTCTAGTTTGTCTGTCTTTAGGTTGGTCTGGCAGATACCTAATCGAGGCTCCTGCAATCGTGTACATAATTAGTTTGTCAACCCTAATGATGTCAATACCCAAAATACTATTCTTTGATTGTCTTTGACACAGTAGTCCCATCGTTGGGGGATGAGGGGAAAGTTGAACAGCCTCGCATTGGTTAGAGTAATTACCAGGATGCTGAATGTCTGCTATGTCTTTGTGTGTCATGGAGACAAGCGCATGTACGAACAGCAGTCTGCCTCAGACTAAGGTTCTAAAGTGACATAGCCTTTATTATGTGTATTGTGAAAAGGGGAAGATTGGAAAGGAGAAATATATAGGTACATGCTCCACATGCAGAATTACCCACTGTTAGAAAGACAAATCTAATTGGCAATGGGGAGTTACAAATGTAAGCTATGTCATGTTATTAAGACAGCAGATTGCGAACATTCCACTGAGAGATATGAGATTATTGCAAGCTTTGCCCAGGCAGGTGGGCCATCGTGTGAAGCAGATCAAGGGCCCCTGTGCCGTGCTCCCACTTAGCCAACCCTGATGGAGTGTTCCCCGATATGAGACTTTTGTGCATAGGAAAACAACATATCTATCTTTGTTATGACTGAACCAATTATGTACAAGGCCTAATATGTGCGAATAAAGATGATTATGACTAACACATGTTTTTTTCTGTCTAAAAAAGTATTTATTTATTCCTTGAACTGATCAGCTATAAGGCTGGTTTGAATATGGTACCAGTCTTAGAATATTTGGATTCAAGAAGTAGATATGGTGGAATGGCTGTTTGCAATGTTGCATGACAGTTCTGCACATACACTTTTTGTGGCTCCTCTAAATCAGAATGATTTGATGGGTGAAAAACACATTTACACCTTGAAGAAAGTCATTCAATAATCTTTGTTTTCTACAGCTGTAATGCAATTCTGACATCGATAGTAGTTGAAATTCATTTCTCTGATATCTCAGTCACAGATTTATGAATAGTCTAGATATTGCATATGTACATATGCATGTTTAGCGGTGAGCAATTTCTCCTGTGGACTTTTATGAAATAAAATATCTAACTATCTGCCAACTGCTTGTAACTGGTTGGTCAGATTTTTCTTTAGATATAGTGCTTGTTGGGTTAGATTTACTGCTATATTAAAGGCCAATTGTATTCATACCATTTTTATATGGTGTGGGAACTAAAAGAACCCTCACCTTGGTAAATGTGTAGGGGTGAGATTTCTACCTAAATTCATGACATAGATTAGATCACCACCCTTTGTTGTAAAAGAACCTTGAGAAAGTCTGATGAGAACCTCTTATGGTTAACTGGATGTTAAATCAAACCAACAAACAACTAACTAACTAACTTTTTTTTTTTTTTTTAAAGCTTTTATTTTTACTGGAGATTTGGGTTAGGCAGTATTTGCCTATCTTTCACCCGCTCCAGTTTATCAAATATTGGTCCGCCCTGTCCAGCTAGTGGACTTACATGACGAGTTGTGTAGACATGAAAACTCCTTTGTTGAGGCATCGTAGTGCAAAAAGGCACCAATACATTTGTGCAGTGGTAACATAATTTGTAGGAAAAAAAACGTGCAGACAGTGCTAATATCAACAAAGTTCGTCTGATGTACACTACGGAAAGTGCTATTTAGTTGGAATACATATGGTAGAAATTATGCTTTTGGTTAGTGGTTGATGTTGGAGGGTCGGGTCTAGCTTATTAAATATCCTCATGTAGCTTGGTTCGTAACTTGTTCCTGGTATAAGTTAGCTTGTTAGGTATAGTGTTAACTTGTCAGGTAACAGCAGTAGAAACTCTAGGTAAAACCACTCGGCAGTGATTTGTGTTCTATCCTGTTTTTTGTTTTGTTTTTTTATTCAGTAATTAACAGACACAAACTGTTGTTGTTCTTTCTAGATGAGGTCAAAACAAAGACAATACAGAGACAAGACACACTCTCATACACTAAGACATGACAGAAAAACATAAAAAAGGTGATAATCAAAAAAGTGCATCATACATATACGTTTAAAGATCTTAAGACCTTCATTTAACAAGTTAAGGATGTATAGTACAGAGCAAGTTTCCAATATAAGTATACAATAAAAGATCCACTGACCTTCTTTTATAAGTCATGCATATAACCATGCGTATATAAGACCAAGCATGTTCCATTTTCATAGTTATCTAGTGTTTAGTCCAGCAGAAAAAAGGAGGTTCACTTTATTGTGCTATACAAGCATGAAACTTGTTACAACAGTAGAACATCAAAATAGTACTGATCAAAACTAGAGTAAGGGCCAAGCTCAATTTTTTTCAATATGGCTGTGAAATCCAATATGGCCACCAATGCCCTCTAAAAGGAGTAGCTGTAGTTTTCCTTGAATGGACAGTGAAATATTTATCTCATATGATATCAATTTAGAGTGAAGCAAGCAGAAAATACTAATTATCACTTTGAGGCATTTTTTATCTGTCAACCATCTTGTAATCCAAAATGGCTGTCGAAACATATGTGAAATGGCAACTCAGCTATTCATTATTATATCATTTAGTGTGAAACCTTTAGTTTAGGCTTTTGGCAGTCACAAATCCAATGCAATTATCAATATTTGTGTACTTTAAATTTGTAATGAGTTAAAGGAAGGTCTATTAAGGATGGAATCTAGCTAGATGCGATTTTAAAATCACTACTGATGCACATGATCATATTATAGTTAATAACATGATCAAATCTACAGGCAAGTTCTGTTCTACAGGGGGTTTAGACAATATGACCTGATTATGGTTTTTATGTCTGATAAACTTATTGATCAGATATATCTGATACCTTAGTCATCAGAATATATCTGATTGATAATTTTACCAAATGTAGTGGCTAGGTGTTGGGTACAGCCAAAGCTCATCCCAATCACCACCACATCTTTGGTCCAGAATGCCATCCCGTCGCTTGTCTCACCCATGAACCCGCAGCCATGTTTTACCACATCCACTCAGCACTGCTGCACTGCCAGGGTTCACACAGGATATCCCTGATAGACCTCACAGCCCTGCTGATACCAGGGATCCCAGACTCCATCCAAATGGAGCACCCGAAAGTCTACCCTCCCCTCCTTCCAGAGATCTGGGACTCCCTAAATCTCACCCAAAGGAGACCCGGAGGTCTACCCTTGGCAGGAAGCAGAGACAGAGCCCATAGAGGAACCACACATTGTTCCTCCATCCCTAGTGTGTCCAGCTGAGCTGAGCAGGCTTCTTATATACACCTGCTTGGCCTCACTGGGCATGTGCAGAACCCTGCTGGGTCCCCAATGGTTTGTCTGAGTGAGTCTGGTACCCAGCTGACCAGGTGGCCTTGCTGGGACCTCTACCAGTTCCATAGAACCAGCCTACACTCTTGGTACCTGCCAGATAACCTGGTTGGACTGGTTCTAAAAGGGTGCCGAACATAAGGCAGCCAGCACCCACTTAGCGTGGCCAGGTTGTTCCCAGAGAGGAATGCAGTTGACTACCATGGGTCCACTACACAAATATCTTTGACATATGAAGAGAGTAAGGCAGTTTACATACATTATCTTTATATTCAGTGTGAGACGAGGCTGCTACCGCGACTATTGAGCAAGTGACCGACCAGACGCTTCAAACTAGGCGCCCCAGGGTTCAATAATATTCATTGGATCTGAATATATTTCACAGAGGAAGACCATTATTGGTTAATACGGTCACATGGTCGTATTTGAGGCTTTTCATTGGCTGATACGTCAGACAAAGAGTGGCGGGAAAGCCTCTAATACCAATCCTCTAATACCAATACCAACAACAACAAAAATTTCCAATGAAATTTGGGACCCCACCGGGACCCGGAAGCGCTTTTATGTTGGTCCTTGCAGGCCCTACATGCAAATTTCCACTTGGAAAAGGTTTTTCCCACAAATTATCTTTATATCAAGAGTTGTGATTATAACGTCAACATATACATGGCTGAATTGTCAACCATATGCACAACTCAAACAAGAGTTTGGTGACTTCAACTTCCCCAAGGTGCTGGGCAGGTGGCCTGTCCAGCTGTCTGAACAAAAGAAAGCATATCCTACAATTTAAAGTGGTGCCACCTGGTGAGTCTTTGATTATTGACATCATCCATTCAGATCCTTGTGATTCTCTCTAATATGAAATGAGAAAAATGTAAGTTTTGTCTAGTTTGACCTAACCCAATCAGTAAAAACATACTGATTTATATATCAAATCTTTTGAAAAATATGCTTTTCTTAAATCTCTTTGAAAAACAAGGATGCCAGTGAATGGGGACTAAATCCTTTCAGTGTGTGCAGTTCGGGTCATCGCTGAAAGTGACATCATGCAGGGATTCCTATCAGTGACGGAGGATGAAAATGTGGGTTCAGTCAGTGCATGTACTTAGTATTCTTCTCCTGAGTTGTGCTTTAAGTCATTTCATTATCTATCTGTATAAATTTATGGGCACTCAGTAAACCACTACCCATTATTCAAAAACAGTAAAAAGGTTTGGGTTCAGTCATTGTATGTGACTTAAATACCTATGTTATTGACTTGATCTATAAACTAGTATGGACAACTCTAGAATGTCTTATATTTTCAAATCCTTTTTTCTGTATTACATAAATTCTATATGATTAATGCAGCTTTTCATAAAATGATCTTCACTGTCATTTTTTGTGTATAGAGTAGGAAATTGTGTAGGGTAATATGCTGTGTCAATGATATTTGTAGTAAAATAGGGCAATACACAGACACTCTTCAATGTAAATAACTTTATAACTTGCACATATAGCTAAACTTGTAAAATGGCCGCGATTCAACAGAAATTATATCCACAACACTCAGACTATTTTATTGCTTCGACACTTCAGAAGAAATGCACTGTAGTGTTACAAAAGGTGGGTTCTTTAAATGATCTCCAACATTCACGCTGTAGCATTGTGATAGGTGGGTTCTGAGACTGATCTCCTTACAGTCACACTGTAGCATGACGATAGGCGGTTTCTGTAACTTTGACACTGTAGCATGACGATAGGCGGGTCCTGTAAGTGCTCTCCTAACTGTGACACTGTAGCATGACTATAGGCGGGTCCTGTAAGTGCTCTCCTAACTGTGACACTGTAGCATGACTATAGGCGGGTCCTGTAAGTGCTCTCCTAACTGTGACACTGTAGCATGACTATAGGCGGGTCCTGTAAGTGCTCTCCTAACTGTGACACTGTAGCATGACTATAGGCGGGTTCCTGTAAGTGCTCTCCTAACTGTGACACTGTAGCATGACTATAGGCGGGTCCTGTAAGTGCTCTCCTAACTGTGACACTGTAGCATGACTATAGGCGGGTCCTGTAAGTGCTCTCCTAACTGTGACACTGTAGCATGACGATAGGCGGTTTCTGTAACTTTGACACTGTAGCATGACGATAGGCGGGTCCTGTAAGTGCTCTCCTAACTGTGACACTGTAGCATGACTATAGGCGGGTCCTGTAAGTGCTCTCCTAACTGTGACACTGTAGCATGACGATAGGCGGGTCCTGTAAGTGCTCTCCTAACTGTGACACTGTAGCATGACTATAGGCGGGTCCTGTAAGTGCTCTCCTAACTGTGATACTGTAGCATGACTATAGGCGGGTCCTGTAAGTGCTCTCCTAACTGTGACATTGTAGCATGACGATAGGCGGTTTCTGTAACTGTGACACTGTAGCAGGACGATAGGTGGGTTCCTGTAAGTGGTTTCTGTAACTTTGACACTGTAGCATGACTATAGGCGGGTTCCTGTAAGTGGTCTCCTAACTGTGACACTGTAGCATGACGATAGGCGGGTTCCGTAAGTGGTCTCCTAACTTTGACACTGTAGCATGACGATAGGCGGGTCCTGTAAGTGGTCTCCTAACTGTGACACTGTAGCAGGACGATAGGCGGGTTCCTGTAAGTGGTCTCCTGACTGTGACACTGTAGCATGATCATAGGTGGGTCCTATGACCAAACTCCTAATGTTCTTCCTGTAGCACCACAGGGTTCTGAGACTGATCTCCAGACTATCACAGTGCTTCTTTGTAGACCACTAGTCAGGTATCATCACATCTTGGAGATAGTCTCACATTAGCTTGGGTTGGTTTTAATCTTAAATAAAGGGTGTGCAGCACCAATAGAAAGTGATATATATACATCTGTACATTGCCCAGGTTAAAGCCCTATACTGTAGGAAAGGTGTACTAAGAAAAACAACACAAACCACAACAGTCTGATAGATACTATGTTTTAAAGCATTCCGTATATAAAACCTATATCAAATATTAACCTTTGGCAAGTTGAAAGTATAGCCCTATGTCGAAGCAAAGCCTGCATTCCACTGATATACACAAGGTGCTCTACACACTATATATACAGCATGGGGAGTAGCAGTACATAACTATTAAAAGTACTTGCAAGGGTATATGATCATTGGTAATATGCAAACAATGTAAACATGTTGGTATTCTACCTACCTCTGCATGGCTGCCTTCCATGCCTCCACTAAGGACTTGGCCCAAGCTACAACCAAATGAGTTCCCTTAGAACCTGTACATACAGAAGTACAGCATGGCAACGGCAACCTGCATCTCACTGCGCAAGTGGATCTTCTCAGTGAAACAGGAGCGTGCGCTCAGCAACCACGAGCAGGCCTTCAACTTCCTCTACTGGCAGGTATGTGTCTATTTCTCTCCATATATATTATACTCCTAATTATAAACAGTCTGGAGATGGCTACCAAGGAGTGTAATCTCCTTGAAAAAAGTACTTTGATAATAATAAAATGTGTGTATCCTCCTTGTAGTTGACTATACAATATGCTTGCTCAAGCTCTGGTATTACTACTGGTCAACTATAGCCTCTTGTGGGAGAAATTGAAATAAAGTATAACTAAAAAAAACAAACTACATGGCAGATATAACCACTGGTAACACTAACAGGTTAATCTTGTGTATATATTTACAACAGGACAACAGAATAGCTCAGTCAATTGTGCTGGCCTGTGGATTGTGGCGTCTGGGGTTTGAGGCTCAGCGAGGCTGAAAATACACCATTGGTTTTCGTTTGCGACAAATTTTGACTTGGCTTTGCCTCATGAGATTACTCCACAACCAAACCTCATGGTGTATTTTCAGTGGCTAAAGATCTTGATGCAGTTCCTTTTGGATACCTTCCTAGTAAACCTGCATTTATGATACATTGCTGATCACATACCAAAACACTGTATAGGCAAAAAATCTCCACCTAAATCATACAATTTTGTCCCAAAATGAGATGAACAATGTTCTAAATCATATTTCTATCACTGAAGAGGGAAACACATACTTAAACTCCCCACATGGCTACTTGTAGAGTTCCAATTTTGATTAAATTTCAAGCTACTACATTTTTAATATATTGCAGTATGATCACTACAATGCAGAACTAATACTCAACTTTTGATACAGACTTTTTGCTATCATAAAGCTATGTCTGAACTTTTACAGAGTGAGAGCCTGGAAGAGGTGTGAACATCAAACGACACATGACATGTACTGCCTGTTATCCGAAATGAAGTGTGACTGTGAAAAAGTTATTTGGATAAAAACCAGAGCCTACTTCATGTAGGTCTGGCCTGCAGATCATATTAGATCATAGACAATCATACCATAGACAATGGCTTAGTTTCCATGATACCATATTATAGAGAAACAGGCTTACTGTCTCCGTATGGATAAAATACTTGGTAACATCGGCAATCAGATCAACCGATGCCGAAGGCAGAGATTTCAGCCGATTTTACCAAGTATTTTATCCGTACAGATAGCCTGTTTTTCTATTATTATATACCTTGAAATATCCAATTTTTAACCTTGCTTCTGGGGGAATTTTTGGATTTCGCTGCCGCACATGCCCCGTACGCCACATACATACCCCATACTTCACCTAGGTGTGGTACGGATATAAATATGACATGGGTAGGAGTGGGCCGTATGTGTAGGATATACCTCCACAGGTATATAATAATATGCTATTTTAATTGTTCCATTTTGTGCCACAGTCATACGGAGGTAAGATTTGAAGTGTGTTTTACCATTTCTTGTCCCACATTTCCAGTCTACATTGGCTATGTTTTCATGGGTCTTGATGTCACTTACCAGAAGTAGTACACTGGCTAAATGGAAACTCCCCCATTATATCTGTATGGTATATATGCTGTGTTTACACTCAACAGTACATGAAGCTGGTACGCACATTGGATGGGTACGCTGAAGTCGCCTTCCCGCACTGTGCATGCGACTCTCGGAAGGATGGTCACGTGATTGCTGTGATTGGAATCCAGTGCTTTAAACTACAGGCCTGCAAAGAGGATGGAGTCCAAGAGGTATGCAGTGTAACTGTATCAGATAGTGTGGTATTATAACATGTCAACAACATATATACCTATGCTTGGTAATCCTACAGATATCAACTTCTGCTATAGTTTTGGTATTTTATTCATCCCAGCAGACTGAGCCTGGATACATTCAGTATAAGAAAAGCATACTCTGATTCAGCCTCTACATGCATTAGGCCTCCCAGACCACTCTAAATACTGGTTCAAAGTCATGTTTGAGTAGCTATTTAATTG
Source organism: Alentia gelatinosa (assembly GCA_950022655.1). Classification (NCBI taxonomy): domain Eukaryota; kingdom Metazoa; phylum Annelida; class Polychaeta; order Phyllodocida; family Polynoidae; genus Alentia; species Alentia gelatinosa. Next base: position 4,974,340 of record OX465583.1, read on the forward strand.
ATATTCTGAGGTATATATTTATGAATGCAAGGAAGTAGTGTAAAATCTGATATGAAAATGTAATCCATCTGTAATGTAAATTTTATCTTCATCAAATAAAATTATTTAAAAAAAAACTAAATAAGTTTGACTAAAAACCATTCTGAACTATTTCAGTCTCAAGTGATTGAGTTCTCCTGGCGAGACATCCGGCAGTGGGAGGCAGATGACGAAGGCATGTCCTTCAACTTCGAGTATGTGCGTGAGGGAAAGAAAGCCCGATGGGTCAAAATCTATTCATCCTATGTGAGTACTGCATCATTCATTATTTTTCACAATGCATTTAGCAGTTCACTGATTAGACCATCATCTCATGTACTGTAGAGGGCCAGATAATTGCCTAAAGATATAAAGAAAGATCAACTCCCAAACTCTCATACCTACTTCTATTTAAATGAAACCAGTTTTAGTCACACTTATTTCATTTACTTATTGGCAATCTGTCAGTTGTATTGGTGAGTGTTCTTTTACATCAGCTATACAGCATGAGGTTTTGTTATAGTATGAAGAAAGTAGCATGACAATAAAAATGAGAGAAATCTAATTAATAAATCATTGCAATACATGAATAACTAAGTGCCTAGAGACACGCTTTCCCCAAGATCTCTATACATGATGGTTTCTCTTTCTCTTACAGTTTGTATATATGTATGACTGTTTCGAGAGAATAAAGACAGAATTGAACTGGGAAAAAGAGGTATGTTGAATTTACATACATTTCTCTAATTTAACATTATTCTATGGTATTGAAATTAATGTAATACAAATTCTACACAGTGGACCATATACATGTTAACTTAAAGAAAATAACATTGGTGTATTTTAGATATATTTCTAATAATCATGTGGCTTACCTTCAGGCTGGCTGAAATATAGTACCTCTAGAAGAAAATTGATCAGGTATGTCTATGGATTAAGACTTGGATGTCCGCTTGATTTACTAATCTAATGCCTATGAGACATCGACATGCCGAGATTTTCCGATCCATTACTTACATGGGGGATATGTTTGACTGCCTGGTCTGCAACAGTCTTATTTGATCTCAGTCTGGTCGTTCCCAGAGGGTGCCATACATTGACACCACTTGTAACTAATTCACTCCTACCATCAGATCGGTGAGAATCTGGGACCGTTGTTGATGTCTCACTGGCTTAACAAGGCTTGGGAAACATCTGTTTGTGATGAGCCTCTTCACTGCTCTGTGCTTCATGTGACACCAAAGAGCCAATCAACTTGCAGCCAGTTCAGCTCCTACCTCATTGCATTTACATTACTAAACTAAAACTGCATATCATATATCGTAATATTTCTTGTTTGTTTCTTTGCATTAGAGAAGGTTATGCTTGTGTGAAATGAACATGTAATTAAAAAGGTCCAAGTGGAATGCTCGTATAAAATTAGGGATATTGGTGATTTAAATACTTTGTCAGAAGTCAGATGTCTAAATCTATTTGGCGATTTTAGGGCATATCCTACAATTAAAATAATGCCACCTTGTTAATATCTAATGTTAACATCTATCAGTTCCTAACACTGTTTCCATATGCAATAATATTCTAATGTCAGAGAAGTAAAACTTTAACAATAGATAAGATTGGCCTATTTACAATTGCTTAATTTATACAGGAAACATACAGAATAATGTGATTTTCAATTTATTCCACAATGAGGCCTATTGTTTTTAGTACTAAGATTTGTATTTAGTTTTACACATTTGCTATATTCTGTGAAAGAGAATATGACACAGGCTTTACAATGTTATATCCAACTTATTTTCTGATGACCCAAACAAAAGTGTATGAGAGAAACTTTTATATAATCTTATATCCAACTTATCATGGTATTATAATATAATTATAATATTAATCTCTAGATCAAACCCTAAAATGATGACCACCACCTTTAAAGTTATACATGTATTCCACAAGACTTCATCATATTCAGCATCTAGGAAAATGATTTTGATTTGAATTGTATGATATACCTTTAATTTGTAAAATTTAGCCGAATGCATCAATATATGTTTAAAGAAATGTCTACATATACCTTAAGGCATATCTGAGTTCTACCAAGGTACTCCTATTCAAAATCTTCAGAATTCCTCAAGACATGCTTGTCTATAATTCAGTTTGATGTCTCAGGGCATAGCTGTGCATTAACTGTAAATATTGATATTATGAATCTAACCTGTGACATGGAAAATGATTCCTGAACTGAATTTGGCATGTCCAATTCAGTGTGGTTTGGGTCCAATCAGTTAAATATTGTGGGTTAAAAATCAAAACCTCAGAAACCAGATGGATAGATGTCAGATGATAAAGTTCGCTTAGGTTTTTTTGTAGGTTCAAAGGACATAATCTGAGCTCTAACTTACTTTACTTACTCAGTAAATTACAGAAGTCTTTAGCTTTACAATCAGGTATTTGGTTAAGATTTAGTTAGGGGCCATCCATTAAGTATGTAGTATTGCATACAAGATTGAGACAGGGGGTGGGGTTGAAATTTTCATAAATTGTGCATACATACGTAATGGATGCCCCCTTTCAAGTGATTGCATATGATGGGTGTTAAGAAAAGTAATCAAGCGGCCTTGTAGAAAGACTGAGTATGATTACTATTGCCAAGTCTATACAGATCAAAAGCCAGAGAATATGACTCAGGGTTCCTGCATGGTGTCTTTACTAACCTGGATCATATTTTTGTTGTTGTAGGCCAGGAAGACAAAGACACGGACCGCCTGAATCAGCCCCCTATGATGTTTAAAATAGCCCGGAGTGTTGCCCGCTGACTGTTCCCGGCCTGCTACCAGCTTCTCCCTATACACACACACCCCCCCCCACACACAGAGTGCAACACGCAAATGGTATTTTTATATAAGCAGGGCAGGAGAAGATGTGGACACACTAAAAACTACATTGTTGTTATTTACTATAGATACTCTACCCAATTGACCTGTGCCCCACACCGCTGTTTCGACATGACTGGCCTGTCATGGACCACACTGGATCCATTGCTATATACATGCCTATGATTAGCGCAGGTACAATGCTCTAGTGGCTAAGGCTATAGGATCAAGGTCCTGAGGAAGTAAATTGCAACACAGCTGCCACTGGAAACACACGCTCTGGTAGTCTATTCATAGTCCATCACCCTTTCGGGTACCGAGAGCCCTTCCAACACTGGGACATACAAGTCTAACACTCTGGACCCTCAGAACTAGCAGAGCACTGTACCAGCACCAATCATATGGGACGGGAGAGGTGGGGGCTTCCAGCATGTGGACTATCCTACAGTAAAGCGTTGGAGATTGGACCAGTGAGATGAGCCTCCACCTCCTGTGATGTCCTATGGACATATGGGTCAGTGCTGGTCATAATATGCACTGTCATGACGTCTTCAAAGGAGACTATTGTCCAATCAATCTGACAGGCCCTTATATTCGTATCAGTATATCGACCTATATTCAGTGTGGGCGACCATGAGAGGGTCAGTCAATGATAGGAAGCACTCAAAACTCAGTGATTCATGAATGAACTCGACCAACAACTAAAACAATGGTGACTAGATATAGATGGCTTTGTATTGAGAAATAGCTTTATCCATAGTAATTTCACTTCTATGATTTGTTAGATCTGTTTTGGCAAAGTGGCAGAGCACACAGAGCTTTTTCAGCCATCGGGCTTGGCGCATATTTGTCTTAAACTTGCAGAACTCAATGACAAACCACATTCCATGTTTACTGAGAACAGGTCTGATTGTGTGGAGAATAATTCTATATGACGGTCGTTCAGGATAAAAAGTTTAATATATATTTACCTGGGGAGGAGAAATCCAGTACACTTAATGCACACTCTACCTGTAAGGTAAGGTATACATATATTTGATAGTGAAGCCTCGCACTGTTATAACTCTGTCTTCAATTGAGGACGGACATAATTTTTACATGTTATTGAAAGAGGAGCCAATAAATCTCCATGAGAATGTGAGGCTCTGATAAATAAAATCACAAACTAACCTCCATCTGCAGAGACCCTGAAAAATAGAAATACTGTTAGGATAACTCAGTTAAGAAGCACCACAGGAAATTGGTAAAATCTTCACAAAGGATGTTCTTAATTAATGATGATTATAGGTCTGTCTTTATATATATATCTATGTATGTATGGGTGTTATCATGGTGGTCGCTTCAGTGCAGGCATGTTTATCGGATTTTAATTAGATGTTGACAATAAGCTGCCACAACTTTGTATCACATAGATGGATTAAGTTGTCATACTCAAGACTTGAGAATTAGAGACAGCATGTTCCCAGCTGAGCCAGTGCAGAACAAAGTACCAAGGACTGTGTATAGCTTGTGACATTGTTTCTTGCTTTGGCTATCGTTAAAGCCTATAAGACATCAACACTTTATTCCCAGTTCTCACCACACTGATAGTCAGTAAGAATTAGCTGAAATTGGTAACAATCTTTTTCAATGTACTCTACCTTCATACAGTAATAGAGCTGACAGGCTAAAATGGCAGTGAAAAAATTCATGCAGAGATTTCAGTTTTCTACTTTCCTATGGAAATTCATGTTTTTCATTTTCAGTATATGAATTTGTGTTTTTTTTCTGATAACATTAATTGAGCTACATTCTCAACAATAAAACAGTGGTTTTAACCTCCCCACAGATGCTCAGCCACATGTGGATGCTGACATTTGTGTTTTCCACATTTTGTCAGTGTCTGTTAGGCAGCAAATTCCACATGAAAGATATTTACACCTTTTTATTTTGAGCCAACTGACATTCCTTTTGGTGAGAGCAGAGTATATTTGCAAGTTGATGTCTTGTAGACGTGATCATGCATATTATTGTCTTTGCTATCAATATCTACATGTACAGAAGAAATAAGGTGGGCTTGTTAATTAACTCTTTGTTCATATTAGCGATGCTATGGAGTAATTAAGTGCATAAGTATGTGGTCCAGCAGTAGGATCTAATGATTAGGATGTTAAGACATGATTGTGAATGTTAAACACTCTTTCAGCAGAAGCTTCAGTTGTAAAATGTGACTTGCTTACTGACTAACCATGTATGGTATTAAGTGGACAACAAACATTGTGTATAATTTCCGATATTTCTCTGAAGTATTCAGTAGTCATTCATGGCGAGGTTATTGTTTTAATGGTACTATATTTACCTCTGTCCAAGTATCTGCTTCTCGTATGTGCCCGTAAGTATTAAATACTATTATCCTACAACAAGGTCACTCCCCTCTGACCCCCATAATGAGAAGGCCATAGTGAACATAATTTTTCACCATACTCTCATGATGAGAAGGTCATAGTAAAGGTCATTTTTCACCATAGCCTCATAATGAGAAGGTTATAGTGAAGGTTCTTCTTCAACATAGCTTAATACTAAGGTCATAGTCAAGGTTAATTCTCACCAAAGTTCTGCTGACAACCTTGAGATGAAGCCCATGAAGAAAGCTCTATTGTATTCTCTTCTACTTTTTTTATTTTGGCATTGGCAGATAAATGTTATGTTGGAGCATTCTCTGTAATATCACAATATAGTTGGACCAGGTTTATAAAACTTTGAAATTGTTCTACAACTTTCAGATCATTCTTCATGCATGGGAGGAAGTAGGGATTTTATTACACTGTGCAAATGAGTGGAGTTTAATCCAAAAGTCAGTTTTTTGTGGTCTATTTAAAATTGCATGCCTATCAAAAGAGAAAATTCTAAAAGTTTTCATTGTCAAAGTGATAAGTGCTCTGTTACCAACATTTTGGATACTGCTGTGATTTGGTCTAGTTCCCAAGTTGTGTTTTCTTTTTTGGCAAGATTTCAAACAAATTTACCAGTGTATTATCACAAATGATTATAATGTAGAATGAAAATAGTTAAATTCATTTCTAAAGAACAGTCCCTAATTGGTTGAAGATGCATTATCTCACTTTCATTTTAACCCAAAAGTGTCTGGCATAAAACTTCCAGTAGGTGTTTTGTTACCTCAATATAGTTTTTTGTCTCATAAAGAGGCAATGGTTGGAAGACATGGCCATCTCTGACTTGCAGATCCAATGAGTGACCTGCTCATATCCTACATGTAAGTAAAGACCGCCAGCTTTTAATTGGAAAATATAGCCAAGTCAGTGAAATATGTACACCTAAGGGAATGTCACTGATTGGTACTGATTTGAGAAACTCACGTGTTCTGGGAATGTAAGTATGTCTTATAAACTCAACTTTGCCACACAGACGATTTTAAACTGCTCAGAACCTGCGGGAATATAGAAGATGAGCCTTGAACTCTGTCAGGTGTAACTGCTTCAGTAAATAAATGACCTACAATGGGAACTCTATGTACAGTACAGAGAGGGATTAATATTTTGTGTTGGCCCTTCCCATAATCACCTAATTCACATGAAATGACTGTTATATCAGTAATATTCTATCACTTTGAGAAGCAGTATTTGAGAGATACATGTCAGTGCTATGTCTAAGAGAAGATGATAACTTTGTACTCCATGGTATGTTTTACAATATAGCAATGAGATACTGCACAATTTCAAAGTGTGGGAGCTTTGAATTGACAGCCATCTATGATGTATTGAATGCCTATTATAGGTAATAAGTGGTGTAGCAGTGTTATGGATTAATAATAATGAAATATCCATGAAATGTTGAAATTTGTTTTCGTAGCAATCCATTGTCACTGTTGAGGAGTTGTGGTGGCCTTGGTGACATTTGTCGCCATGACAATGGAACTGTCATGGTGGCTTTTGCTATGTCCCACTGTTGTGGTCCAATCAGATTGTAAGATGTTATTTACTGCAGGGCTAAACTCAGCCATTAACTATCTACTGATCGGCTAGTTGGTCAGAGACCCCAGTCTATTGGTGTCTGTTTTTAGTTTAAGTTCTCATTCTACTGCTAGGAGGTAAGGTATATTTAATTGTTTCCCAGATTCAGATTCATCATGTTAATATCAGCATGTTTCATCCACAACCAACCCGTATGCAAATTTACTGATCTATTTAGTTTTCTTTAGTTTGAGAAAAACAGATGATGCTTGAACTGAAGTACAACAGACCCAAGTTGGTCTGTGCTCTTAGGTTTGAGTTGTAATCCTAAACTATTCCCTCTCATTTATATCATTCTGTGCCCTCACCTTGCAGACTTTGTTTCTGGCAACCAATGCCCACCAATGCCCTTTTGCGATACCAGCTACTGTGCGGCTCTTGAGGGAAGAACTCCTTACTGTTGTTACACTTGTTATCAGTTTGCGCACTGGTCATTGCTCTTTATGATTCACATACTCACGCACCTGATACATTTATAGAAACTATTCACCTGAGTGGACCATGCAAAGAGGCAACACTATATTATTATTCTGGGACTCTTTTCTCATTTGACTCAATAAGAGGTTTAATTCTGTACATAAAGATTGTGAATTTAGAGTTGTCTTACCTGAAACACCCAAATGAAATCCTGCATGCCCCGATAAAGCATGCTCTCTGGTAGATTGTGTGTTTATATACCGCGGCCCAAATCAGGAATCAGGTGGTTGTCCTGATTGATGTCTTGTATTGTCTCCAGGTGGAAGCACTGTCAGCTGCTGATCGTCAGCCCCCTACTCCCACTATACCCCTCACCCCCTCCCACCCAAGATGTGATAACAGGCTGGTACCCGTGTGTGGTCTCCCATTGAAGCAACTCTTGTTGGGTACCAGCTCCCCATGCTTTACCAACATGGGGCTGTTCAAACTCTGCCCCCAAATTGTGTCGATGCTCTAGTTTGTCTGTCTTTAGGTTGGTCTGGCAGATACCTAATCGAGGCTCCTGCAATCGTGTACATAATTAGTTTGTCAACCCTAATGATGTCAATACCCAAAACTATATTCTTTGATTGTCTTTGACACAGTAGTCCCATCATTGGGGGATGAGGGGAAAGTTGAACAGCCTCGCATTGGTTAGAGTAATTACCAGGATGCTGAATGTCTGCAATGTCTTTGTGTGTCATGGAGACAAGCGCATATACGAACAGCAGTCTGCCTCAGACTAAGGTTCTAAAGTGACATAGCCTTTATTATGTGTATTGTGAAAAGGGGAAGATTGGAAAGGAGAAATATATAGGTACATGCTCCACATGCAGAATTACCCACTGTTAGAAAGACAAATCTAATTGGCAATGGGGAGTTACAAATGTAAGCTACGTCATGTTATTAAGACAGCAGATTGCGAACATTCCACTGAGAGAGATGAGATTATTGCGAGCTTTGCCCAGGCAGGTGGGCCATCGGTGTGAAGCAGATAAAGGGCCCCTGTGCCGTGCTCCCACTTAGCCAACCCTGATGGAGTGTTCCCCGATATGAGACTTTTGTGCATAGGAAAACAACATATCTATCTTTGTTATGACTGAACCAATTATGTACAAGGCCTAATACGTGCGAATAAAGATGATTATGACTAACAGATGTTCTTTTCTGTCTTAAAGAAATATTATCTATTTATACTAGAACCTGATTAGCTCTAAGGCTTGTTTAAATATGGTACACATCTTAGAATTTTTACATTCAACAAGTGCATATGGTGTAACAACTATGTTTGGCATGTTGATTAACCTAAAAAATGTAATCTTTTAAAAAATTATGTGAGTCTTGGTAAAAAATTACTTCCAAGCCTTAACTTGCAACTTTGACTTTCTTTTTTACCGCAACATAGTTCCCTTCTATTATTATAAATATAGATTTTTCCTCAGGCCTAAATTAAGCAAAGCCCTACCCCAGGTATTCCAAAAGAACTTATTTCAATTTCTTAAAAGACTAAACATATATGGAAAACACCACTCTGTGTTATTTTTAAGTACTTACAGGCATATCAGACAATTTGGCTTGAAAATTCAAACCAATATGAAACCAGTTTTAATTAACAATTGACATTATTTAAAAATCACCAGGTGGCACCACTGTGAATTGTAGGATATGCCTTTAAGTCTATGGGGAATTAATACCAGTGATGAGACAATGAAGTGTCCCCAATAGCATCTATCACAGTCTAAGTGTTATAGGGAATGCAAGTACATATTGAGGCAATTGTAATACAAAACAAAAACAGCATATATATATATTTTGGAGTACGTATTTATTCAATATCTTATTTACAAAATTGCTCTTCTATTCCTTTTTACAAGAGGACATCATTTCTAATTTGAGAAGATTGCAGATGAATGCATATGGTTTCTATGAAAGTAAAATGCACAATGAATCGGTTATGATACAAGATGAGGTGAGATTAGTGGTGCGACATAGACTTATGTAACCATGTAGAGAGACATGGGGTCCTTTTAATATGTCGCGAACGATAATAAGTATCTTACAGCTGTTGAAGGGAAAACCTTGTCTGATAAAGTTAAGAATTGTTCGTTCAAGACCCCTGGGATAATACGAGAGTAGGAGGAAGGTTGGGTCTTGTTTAATTAAAGCCACGACACCTCGTTTGTGGGCTCGTAATTCGGTAAAAATGTCTTAACAGGCGACAGTTGTTATAATCTATAGACACTATTAAGACGAGGCTAAAATTCATCCGTTGCAAGCCCAAACAAATATTTTGGATAAAATCCATTGATAATTGGTCCCCTTGTCTTTTGTCACCTTGTCTTTTGGATGGCATCGGGGGGCAAGATGGCCGTTTCCATAGCACAATAGCTATGTTCCCTATACGTAGTTTGGAGCAGCAGTAGGTAACTATAAAATATACATTTTCTATGATAAATAAGAAACGTCAATGCGCATGCCTAGCAGGACCGGAAGAACAAACTGCTGTGCGTATACCCATGATCCCGGAGATACCCACAATGCATCAGCGTGCCGGTGGTGAAGAACTCCAGTTTGTGGAGGAACATGTGGGCCGCCATGTTGGTGGCGAAGGCGTCCGTCAGAACGGAAGTGACGCCAACCTCCCGCGCCGCGTCCAGAACGAGGCTGGTGAAGGCGGTGCCAATCCCCCGCCGGCGGTAGTCCCTGTTTACCAGCACGTACCCGCCCATTTGCTGCGGGTTGTACGCACGGCACAGCGCAGTCGCCCCGAACACCGCCGCCGCCACGATGACGTCATCCGTCGTCTTGGCAACCACCACGTGACTGTCGCGGAGCATCTTGCGGTTGAGGTGTCCGAGGCTGTTGAACTCGTCGATGGCGAACCCGTCCCCACGCTCGGCAGCGTCTCGGATCATGCGCTCGACGCGCCACACATCGGCGGGCGCGGCGTGACCTACTTTCAGAAGGAGGCTGGCGGCGGAGAGGTCCCGGAAGGCGGCGATGCGGGGTTCCCGCGTCTGGACGGCGTGCGGAATGTCGTCTGTCTCCACCAGCGGCGGCGTCTCCGGCACCGGCTGAAAAATATATGGCGGGAAATTGACAGTGGCGCCACCTGGGGACTTTTACAATATTGTCAATTATCAGTGTAAACTGCTTCTTTCTGAATCATTCTAAATGCCAAATAAGTCAGTGTTAACGATTTGTCCAATAAACAATGGCCATAAACAATTGGCTGTAGTTTACCGATTCCCCATACATTCTCAATGGGGACTTTGTACACTATAAAAAATGAACAATGGGTAGTGGTTTACCGATTCCCCATACATTCTCAACACGGATTTCGTACACCATTGATAATAAAACATGGGTGTTGATTTACAGATTCCCCATACATTCTCAGTATTCCCCATACATTCTCAATGGGGACTTTGTACACCATGGACAATAAACAATGGGTCATGGTCTACCGATTCCCCATACATTCTCAATGGGGACTTTGAACACCATGGATAATAAAAACATGGGCGGTGGTTTACAAATTCCCCATACATTCTCAGTGGGGACTTTGTACACCATGGATAATAAACAATGGGTCATGGTTTACCGATTCCCCATACATTCTCAATGGGAACTTTGTATACCATGAATAATAAAGCTACTCACGGCTCGGGCGATGTCCTGAGTGAGGAGGCGCGGGTCGCTGCCTGTCATGGTGAGGTCGTAGAACCAGCCCTTGCCCTCCAGGTAGGAGCAGTTGGGCACGAGGCCGTGGTAGATGATGCCGCGCCGCAGGTAGGCGTTGATGATGGACCTGACCACGGTGCGACCCGTGAACATGCCCGGGTAGCCGAGGATGTCCCGCCCGAGGCCGAACATGGCCTCGATGGCCACCGCCGAGCTGAAACCTGAATACACCAACAGACGGTTACCGCCATGTGAATTATCATCATAATAAGAACACCGTCAGACGGTTACCGCCATGTGAATTATCATCATAATACAAACACCATCAGACGGTTACCGCCATGTGAATTATCACCATAATACGAACACCATCAGACGGTTACCGCCATGTGAATTATCATCCTAATATGAACACCATCAAACGGTTACCGCCATGTGAATTATCATCCTAATACGAACACCGTCAGACGGTTACCTCTATGTGAATTATCCATCTATACGAACACTGTCAGACGGTTACCACCATGTGAATTATCATCATAATACGAACACCGTCAGACGGTTACCTCCATGTGAATTATCATCATAATACGAACACCGTCAGACGGTTACCTCTTTGTGAATTATTATCATAATACAAACACCGTCAGACGGTTACCGCCATGTGAATTATCATCCTAATACGAACACCGTCAGACGGTTACCTCTATGTGAATTATCCATCTATACGAACAACGTCAGACGGTTACCTCCATGTGAATCATCCATCTATGCAAACACAGTCAGACGGTTAGCACCATGTGAATTATCATCCTAATAAGAACACCGTCAGATGGTTACCGCCATGTGAATTATCATCATAATACAAACACCGTCATATGGTTACTGCCATGTGAATTATCATCATAATACGAACACCATCAGACGGTTACCGCCATGTGAATTATCATCATAATACGAACACCGTCAGACAGTTACCGCCATGTGAATTATCATCCTAATACAAACACTGTCAGACGGTTACCGCCATGTGAATTATCATCATAATAAGAACACTATCAGACGGTTACCGCCATGTGAATTATCATCATAATAAGAACACCGTCAGACGGTTACCGCCATGTGAATTCTCATCATAATAAGAACACCGTCAGATGGTTACCGCCATGTGAATTATCATCATAATAAGAACACCGTCAGACGGTTACCGCCATGTGAATTATCATCATAATAAGAACACCGTCAGACGGTTACCGCCATGTGAATTATCATCATAATACGAACACCGTCAGACGGTTACCGCCATGTGAATTATTATCATAATACAAACACCGTCAGACGGTTACCGCCATGTGAATTATTATCATAATACAAACACCGTCATATGGTTACCGCCATGTGAATTATCATCATAATAAAGAACACCATCAGACGGTTACCGCCATGTGAATTATCATCATAATACGAACACCATCAGATGGTTACCGCCATGTGAATTATCATCATAATACGAACACCATCAGACGGTTACCGCCATGTGAATTATCATCATAATACGAACACCGTCAGACGGTTACCGCCATGTGAATTATCATCATAATACGAACACCGTCAGACGGTTACCACCATGTGGATTATGTGTGCATGGGGGAATGTGGGTTAGCTATGTTTCTTTTTTCTATCAAATTGTTGAAATTCTAAAAAAATACTTCACATTGGTGTGCTGGACGCCCAATTAAGGATTTCTTTTTCTTAAACCAGACGTATTTATTTCATAATGAAAAGGGTATGGGAATTGTCAGTAATTTGCCCTTCGGGGTGTGGTTTCAGCCTAAGAAATTCAGATCAACTACATATAGACTGTAGTACCATCCCACAGCGCTATCAATACTATGTAAGGAGGTCAGGGTGAAGGTTGTGGTTTGCTCTGAATGCAGTCATTGGCTGCTGGGTCAATCCATGCATTCTATATTCCTCATATGGCAGTGAAGGCATAGGGACAACTCCATGCCGTTCGACACTCACCCTTGCCGCGGTACTTGTGGCTGACGACGAGCGGGCCTCCGAAGTGCACTCCCTTCTCACTGCGCAGGAGCGGCGAGTTGATGAGCACGATGACAGCGAGCACCTGGTCGTCCTCCACGTGCATCAGCCGAAAGTAGCCCTCCTGAGTCCTGCAGCTCTCCACGAACTGGTCATAGGGCTCCAGCTCCTCCTTGTTCAGCCTGCATCACACACACACAATCCCGTCATCATTAGAGCCTGCTCGTATGCATTTTACTATCCATCGTATACAAAGCCCCCATTGGAAATGTATGGGGACTCAGTAAACCACGACCCATTGTTTATTATCTATCGTATACAAAGCCCCCATTGGAAATGTATGGGGACTCAGTAAACCACGACCCATTGTTTATTATCCATCGTATACAAAGCCCCCATTGGAAATGTATGGGGACTCAGTAAACAACGACCCATTGTTTATTATCTATAGTATACAAAGCCCCCATTGGAAATGTATGGGGACTCAGTAAACCACGACCCATTGTTTATTATCTATCGTATACAAAGCCCCCATTGGAAATGTATGGGGACTCAGTAAACCACGACCCATTGTTTATTATCCATCGTATACAAAGCCCCCATTGGAAATGTATGGGGACTCAGTAAACCACGACCCATTGTTTATTATCTATAGTATACAAAGCCCCCATTGGAAATGTATGGGAACTCAGTAAACCACGACCCATTGTTTATTATCTATAGTATACAAAGCCCCCATTGGAAATGTATGGGGACTCAGTAAACCACGACCCATTGTTTATTATCCATCGTATGCAAAGCCCCCATTGGAAATGTATGGGGGCTCAGTAAACCACGACCATTGACCACACGCACAAAATGCCGTTATCATTAGGAGGGTGGTTGTGGCCCATTAAATTGTAGGTCAAGGCGCTAGAAAATATTATGTAAGGAGGTCAGGGTGAAGGTCGGGGTTTGCTGTGAATGCAGTCATTGGCTACTTGGTCTATTCCTTATATGGACTTAGTGTAATGGGACTGGTCTTTGATATAGCAGTAAATCTACCACTGCTGGGGGTGGGACTCGAACCCACAAAGTCTTACAACCTTGGGGTTACAAGTCCAGTGCTCTAACCACTGAGCTAACTCCCCTCCCCCTACTGTGTTCAGAGTGCTCATTATGAATGAGGGTGGTTGTGGCCCCTAAGATTCGAGGTCAACTCTCGACTGCAGAGCCGTCCCAAGGCGCTAGAAAATATCATGTAAGGAGGTCAGGGTGAAGGTCAGGGTTTGCTGTGAATGCAGTCATTGGCTACTTGGTCTACTGTATTCCTTATATGGAATTAAGGTAATGGGACAGCTCCATGGTGTTAGAGCCTGCTCTTATGCATTTTAGTATCCATCGTATACAAAGCCCCCATTGGAAATATATGGGGTCTCAGTAAACAACGACCCATTGTATATTATCTATCGTGTACAAAGCCCCCATTGGAAATGTATGGGGACTCAGTAAACCACGACCCGTTGTATAAAACCTGTCAGATACCATAACTGTGGTATATGGATTCTAGCCCGTGGTATACGGCCTCAAATCCATGGTATACAGGGAAAATAGTCCCTTTTGCTATAGAGCAAAGAAATAGTCCCTATTGTTATATCCTTTAAAATGGCAATTACTGGGTTTAATTTGTATGGATGGATAGATATTTGTATGGATGGATGGATAATAAATGCAACAAACGATGGTTTTATGGACAGGCAGCTCTGTAAACCACCCGCGGTTGGCCTCGTAATACACTCGCTAGCGCTCGTGTATTACTACGCATCAACCTCTTGTGGTTTACGGCTGCCAGTCCACAAAACCATCGATTAATGTCTATATATACGTTGCCTATAGAAGGTTAGAGTGGTCACATACACTTTCAGCGTGCTGAGAAAAATCTATCCCTTCACTATCTGCGTACTATTCACTGTGATATTGTGAAAGGAACAGGGTGCCAGTGTCTCAGGGTCTTAGAGGCATGCCCAACTGACCATGACCAATCATTCAAGACCAAAATACCTCATTGACCCATTGGTGCTTGATATGTTTGGATCCTAGACTCAAGCAGATATTGGGAAGTTGAATGAGTGCCATTGGGTTACAGAAAACTATCCATAGACTGAATGTAACCCAAACTTAAAAGTGTTATTCATTTAAAAGTGCACGCTCATTCATCAACGATGAACATACTATTTGCTCCTAATCTTATTATCCACTGTATACAATGTCCCCTTTGAGAATATAAGGGGACTTGGTAAACCACTACCCATTGTTAAATAACTGGCAGATACCATGACTATGCTATACAGGTTTCAAAACCATTGTATACGGAAGTTTTAACCATTGCATATGGAAAATACACTCTTAAATCAGATATCTAGTCTATTTGTATAAACAAAATTATGACTATGGTTGGAGAGCTATAGTCCCAAATGATTTAGTGGACAGGTAGCAGCAGTAAAAGAGGTTGACACATAGTAATACAGGAGCATTAGTTTAATCATTGTTGCACACATGGTGGTAGCCCAACAGAGATGTGAGGTACGTGCCCAGCGTGGGCCCGGTCTGCCCCTCCAGGCCTCCCGGTCCACCCTGCACAGGCCACACCCCTCAGCCACCCACCGACCCCTGCAAGGTGGGTTAAAGCGTCCGCCATAAACATGTGGAGATCAATTGCTTTGGAAGCTGTGCTCTATTATCTTCATTAGAACAGATCCAACCTGACCAGATGTGTGCGGTACTCAATAACCCCCCATCTGAAGGAAGCCAAATGGATGTTTATAACTGTATATGTCCTGTGGTAAGGCTGGTTTACTAGGGCGGGATACCTGAACATGGTTGAGACGACCACAGGACTTTATATATGGTTTAGAAGCCTTCAATATGTGGCTGTGATTTCATTTAGTCAACATGCTCTAAGGAGGCATTTACTGGGGTCCCAGACTTTTACACTGAACCTGGGAGGTGCTTTTAAAACCAAGAACGATAAAAAAATTGATCTTATCGTGGTCTTCATTCTCGTTACCTAAAGTGATCCGTCTTTATAGAGGACAGTCTAACAAGACGATCAGTGAAAATATCTTTATTCTAAATTTTGAAAAGGTCCCAATTTTTACCGTTTGTGATCGTGGTCACTGTCACCAAAGGTTAGTCCTAATCGTAACTGTTCAGCCAGTATCGTTCTTAGTATAACACTGCACAAAAACCATCATTTTACATATGAATGTGCCGGGCATATATAAGTAGGTATTTTGCGTCTACAAGGTCGTCTTAATCCCCGTGTATATACACCTCATCTGTAGGCGTATATAAGCATCCAGTGAAGAGGACTTCACTGAGAGCGGGCGGGGGGAGGTGGCGGAGGTGGAGGGGGGGGAAGGCTTCCTACTGAGGACACCTGTACTTCTACCAACACAAAGGGGCAGGGGCAGAGGGTATTTTCTCTCTAATACGCCGGTTGTGAAATACAGCCAAGACGCGTCTGTCGTATATAAGGCCTGGGCGTATATAAATGAAAACAAGTCAATATTCAGCCAATACATGCACTTCCGTGATGGCGTATACATGAATAAAACAGTGGTTTTCGTGCAGTGTAAAAAACAGCCCCCTGTTGTAAAAGGTGAGCGATAATACAAGGACTGACCCTTCTCCGATCTCGGCGGCCTTCTTCATGACGGTCCACGAGCTCTTGGCGTCGTCAGGTGGGATCCTCTCAACTCGTACCGAGAAACCTGCAATCAGCACCCCAATCAGCTACAGCTACAGCTACACAGAGTCATGGTGAGAAACGAGTAGGAGACAAGTCAGTCTCACCACATCAATCAGCTACAGCTACAGCTACACAGAGTCATGGTGAGAAACGAGTGGGAGACAAGTCAGTCTCACCACATCAATCAACACCAACTACAGCTACACAGAGTCATGGTGAGAAACGAGTAGGAGACAAGTCAGTCTCACCACATCAATCAGCTACAGCTACAGCTACACAGAGTCATGGTGAGAAACGAGTGGGAGACAAGTCAGTCTCACAACATCAATCAACACCGACTACAGCTACACAGAGTCATGGTGAGAAACGAGTGGGAGACAAGTCAGTCTCACAACATCAATCAACACCGACTACAGCTACACAGAGTCATGGTGAGAAACGAGTAGGAGACAAGTCAGTCTCACCATATCATTCAGCTACAGCTACAGCTACACAGAGTCATGGTGAGAAACGAGTAGGAGACAAGTCAGTCTCACCATATCAATCAGCTACAGCTACACAGAGTCATGGTGAGAAACGAGTAGGAGACAAATACGGCTTAATTGACATAATCCCCCATTGACTATTTTCCTAAATTTATATCTCATGGTGTTGGATACAGCTCCCCATGCTAAGTCTATAGAAAAAAGATACCAGGGGTGAAATAAACCACAACATTGAAAGTAGGAGGATGAACAGGTGAAGAGTAGAGGAGGAGTAGGAGTAAGACGAGTAGGAAGAAGAGTAGGAGGAGGAGTAGGACGAGTAGGAGTAGGAGGACGACAGGTAGGACGAGGAGAAGGACGAGTAGAAGGACCAGTAGGAGGAGGAGTAGGGGGAGTAGTAGGAGGAGTAGTAGGAGGATTAGAAGGAGGAGTGGAAGGAGGACAAGGAGGACAAGGAGGAGGACCTGGAAATGGACGAGGAGAAGGAGGAGTAGGAGGGCGAGTAGGAGGACGAGTACGAGGACGAGTACGAGGACGAGTACGAGGAGCAGTAGGAGGAGGAGTAGGAAGAGTAGGAAGAGGAGAAGGAGGAAGAGAATGAGGACGCGTAGGAGAAGGAGTAGGAGAAGAAGGACAAGGACGAGTAGAAAGATGAGTAGGAAGAGGAGTAGGACAAGTAGGAGGAGAAGGAAGAGGAGGAGTAGGAAGAGTAGGAGGAGGAGGACGAGTAGGAGTAGGAGGAGGAGGAGTAGGAGGACGTGGACCTACCTTTGAGTTGGTGCACTACGGGCAGCGTGTCGCCCTTCTTCAGGAAGCCCCTCAGCATGTTGCCGTTAGCGACTGGAGGGGCGTCACTGCGGCCCTGCTGCGGGATAATCCAGGGGGCCCGCGCGCCGGCCAGCACCCGGCCCGCCCGGCCCACCCGGCCCACCCGGCCCACCCGGCCCGCACACGGCGAGCGGAGTAACGAGATTAACGTGGCCCGGAGAGATGACTGCATCTTGGAGCTGCGGGTGACCAGAGAGATACAGAGTGCATCATAGATCAGTAGATGTTATACGTGCCTCACACTTACTGGCTTGCTGTATGGATTTAATTCTGCACACTGTGTACGAATGTCTCACACTAACTAGCTAGCTGTATGGATTTTATTCTGCATACTGTGCACGAATGTCTCACATTTACTGGCCAGCTATATGGATTTCATTCTGCACACTGTGCACGAATGTCTCACACTTACTGGCCAGCTGTATGGATTCCGTTCTGCACACTGTGCATGAATGTCTCACACTTACTGGCAAGCTGTATGGGTTTCATTCTGTACACTGTACACGAATGTCTCACACTTACTGGCCAGCTGTATGGATTTCATTCAGTACACTGTACACGAATGTCTCACACTTACTGGCCAGCTATATGGATTTCATTCTGCACACTGTGCACGAATGTCTCACACTTACTGGCCAGCTGTATGGATTTTATTCTGCATACTGTGCACGAATGTCTCACATTTACTGGCCAGCTATATGGATTTCATTCTGCACACTGTGCACGAATGTCTCACACTTACTGGCCAGCTGTATGGATTCCGTTCTGCACACTGTGCATGAATGTCTCACACTTACTGGCCAGCTGTATGGATTTCATTCTGTACACTGTACACGAATGTCTCACACTTACTGGCCAGCTGTATGGATTTCATTCTGTACACTGTACACGAATGTCTCACACTTACTGGCCAGCTATATGGATTTCATTCTGCACACTGTGCACGAATGTCTCACACTTACTGGCCAGCTGTATGGATTCCGTTCTGCACACTGTGCATGAATGTCTCACACTTACTGGCCAGCTGTTTGGATTTCATTCTGCACACTGTGCACAAATGTCTCACACTTACTGGCCAGCTATATGGATTTCATTCTGCACACTGTGCACGAATGTCTCACACTTACTGGCCAGCTGTTTGGATTTCATTCTGCACACTGTGCACAAATGTCTCACACTTACTGGCCAGCTATATGGATTTCATTCTGCACACTGTGCACGAATGTCTCACACTTACTGGCCAGCTGTTTGGATTTCATTCTGCACACTGTGCATGAATGTCTCACACTGACTGACCAGCTCTATGGATTTCACTCTGCACTCCGTACCTTTTTGAAGGTACATGGTGTCTTTGAAGTGAATAAACTTTGTGCATAATGATTATTTTGGCAATGATTACTTATTCAAACCTCTTGTGTACAGTGAGGCAAGTCAGCTAGATTAACGTTATTCATCTGCATGGAGTTATTTATCTGCATGGAGTTGTCCCATTACACTAAGTCCATATAAGGAATAGAGTAGACCAAGTAGCCAATGACTACATTCGCAGCAAACCCAGACCTTGACCCTGACCTCCTTACATGATATTTTCTAGCGCCTTGGGATGGCTCTACAGTCGAGAGTTGACCTACAATCTAATGGGCCACAACCACCCTCTTATGGTGGAAACATTCCCTTCTACCTTCAGGCTAGACTCGCACATAAAGACCCTAACAGACATCTATTCTACATCCCCTACCTTACAGTCACTCCGTCAGCTTCTTGATAAGCCACAGGAGGAGATTACTGACATATTGTAGACACCAGGGACCTGTTGAATTATCTAGACTCATACATGAAGACCCTTTTCTGTACACCAACGAGACCCAGGGATAATGTTGGTCAACTTTATTCAACATTTGTGCACAACATTCCCTTGGCTAGGACTGTCTTAGGGAACGAGCTTGAATATTATGAAATGATAACTGTGATATTGGAAAAGTGCCATAGAAGAAAGCCTATATATCTGTGATATTGGAAAAGTGCCATAGAAGAAAGCCTATATATCTGTGATATCAGAAAAATGCCATAGAAGAAAACCAATATATCTGTGATATCAGAAAAGTGCCATAGAAGAAAGCCTATATATCTGTGATATCAGAAAAGTGCCATAGAAGAAAACCTATATATCTGTGATATCAGAAAAGTGCCATAGAAGAAAACCTATATATCTGTGATATCAGAAAAGTGCCATAGAAGAAAACCTATATATCTGTGATATGAGAAAAGTGTCCTTAGACTAAAACCTATGTTTCTGTGATATGAGAAAAGTGTCCTTAGACTAAAATCTATGTTTCTGTGATATGAGAAAAGTATCCTTAGATTAAAACCTATGTTTCTGTGATATGCGAAAAGTGTTCTAGGACTAAAACCTATGTTTCTATGATATGAGAAAAGTGTCTTAAGACTAAAACCTATGTTTCTGTGATATGAGAAAAGTATCCTTAGACTAAAACCTATGTTTCTGTGATATGAGAAAAGTGTCCTTAGACTAAAACCTATGTTTCTGTGATATGCGAAAAGTCTTCTAGGAATAAAACCTATACTTCTGTGATATGAGAAAAGTGTCCTAGGACTAAAACCTATGTTTCTGTGATATGAGAAAAGTGTCCTAGTATGAAACCTATGTTTCTGTGATATGAGAAAAGTGTCCTTAGACTAAAATCTATGTTTCTGTGGTATGAGAAAAGTGTCCTAGTATGAAACCTATATTTCTGTGATATGAGAAAAGTGTTCTAGGACTAAAACCTATGTTTCTGTGATATGAGAAAAGTGTCCTTAGACTAAAACCTATGTTTCTGTGATATGAGAAATGTGTCCTAAGACTAAAACCTATGTTTCTGTGATATGCGAAAAGTGTTCTAGGACTAAAACCTATGTTTCTGTGATATAAGAAAAGTGTCCTAGGTCTAAAACCTATGTTTCTGTGATATGCGAAAAGTGTCCTAGGACTAAAACCTATGTTTCTGTGATATGAGAAAAGTATCCTTAGACTAAAACCATGTTTCTGTGATATGCAAAAAGTGTTCTAGGACTAAAACCAATACTTCTGTGATATGAGAAAAGTGTCCTATGTTTCTGTGATGTTGGTAAAGTCCTACCTTGTGCACTGTAGTTTGTTAACAAGTCCGTGGTAGGATGTGGCTTCTTGTCTTGACTGCCCACCCAGCTACCCGCGCTGTCTTATATACCCAGTTACTACTCTCCCTCTGATCACCCGATCATGTTAAGATATACGACCGACAATCACTCACCGATAGGCAACCTGATAAACTTTCACTTGTCCTGTTTGAGGGAGCAGGAGGGCGGGCGGGAGTCACAAGATGACGACTCAAGAATTCCAGTTTTCTGGATTTCCTTATCACCTTCCCTTGACTGTACATCCGCCTTGGTGTCATGTTGACTAGTCACAGAGCGGTATGTAGAGGTATGTCGCAGTAGATCCTGAGAGATACGTGAAGTATCTGTGGTTTGGGTTAGTCACAATAGTACCTTGCTACTGCCTGGAACTTCATGATCACTTATTCAATATAAGGATTACATACCCTAAAAAAGTAAGGAATTCCCCCTCCCCTTTTTTTTAAAAGCTTTTATTAAGTCGAAAAATAAGTTCACATATATAGTTGTGATCTTCCACTTAAATCCGTCATATAAATCGACATATTATTATAAACCTATGTTAGTATAAGCTACACATACCGCCCTCTCCTACTCATGTCGTATTTATACCCGTACGACACCTACATGGTGTATGTAACGTTATCACGTGACCGTAATGACGGTCGTACACACGGAACGTCCTACCGCTAATCACTCTCCATGCACATATTACGGAACGAGATATTCAAGATGGCCGCCGCTACTGTCGAATCGACGAGTCGACTCAAAGTGCGGAAATAAGAAGTAATACCGTAAATAACATCATGATTTCTTGATACAAGGGCTAAACTTGAAATATATTGAGAATAAAATGTAAATGGAGTACTTATGTAAAGAAGATTCATCGGAACAGACCGCTAGATTGATCCTTGCCTTGCTCGATTTGAAAACGGAAACTCCGCATGGGAGTGTAGATTTAAAAGACGCTCTCTGATTGGATGAGGCTAAACGGTCTCGACCAATCAGATTCGACCTTTTTAAACGTGGACGGCAACTGGTATGTTAGTGTCAGGAGACGTACGTCCTAGACGTGGTGGCGAAGTACGACAAAAGTAACAAATTGTAAGTATCAAAATGGCTAAATTAAGGTATATCATAATAGAGAAACAGGCTGACTGTCTTTGTACGGGTAAAATACTTGGTGAAATTTGAAATCAGATTCACCTCTGCCTTCGGCATCAGTGAATCTGATTTCAAATTTCACCGCGTATTTTACCCGTACGAAGACAGTAAGCCTGTTTCTCCATAGTACATCACAGCGCACATCAGAACAAAGAACGTAAACTACATGGGGTCGCATAATCATCACAGGCACTTTCAGGTATGCATTCAACAACTCTATTACCCACCGAATGCGGAGTCTTCATAGGAAATGTATAGAGTACCTGGAATCCTGAAATATTCCTGTCCACAATGAGGTCAAATTATCATGTATTTTAAAATAAGTTTCTTGAATGTTCATTCAATATTAATTATTCATAATCAGTCATAATAATCTCATTTACAATCAGAAATCACAGTCATAACATGCTTTGTATGCTAAAATCATGGTGAAATGACGAACTATATTCTAAGCCTACACCGAATTACTGCCATTCATGACAGTGATGTAATGTCTGGAACAAAATGTCTTACAGAAACAAATTTATTGCAATAGATTTGTTATCAATTATGTAGGTGGGTAATAAATACAATTAGGACTAGTTTTGCATACGAGTGACCGCAATCTCCTTGTAGTTGACGATGTAATATCCTCGCTAATTGCTCGGATATTACTACGCGTCAACTACTCGGAGATTACGGCCACTCGTACACAAAACCAGTCATTATTGTGTATATAATATTGTCAGCTTTGTCTGGCCTGCAGAAGTATCAACAGTTGCACACACACTTTGACAGACGTTAACAGTACAATTTATAACATACACACGTTGGATACCAATGGGAGTAAACAACAACACACTACGTCACATATCCCGATACCTTCATCAATACCAACAAGGGGCAGTTATCATCAAGAAAAACTGATTATTCTTTTTAGTCCAAACAATTCATCTTAGCATAATGGGATACCGTTCACTGAACGGAATGAGTTGTGGAATCAAAGAAGAAACCAACAAGTTTTGGTCAAAGTCATCGTTTCCTGAAGTTTGATGTAGAGTGATTTGAAGAAGGCGACAGCCGAGTGAATATCATGTAGCATTCAAACGAGTTGGAGAACAACGACTTTGACCAAAACGAGTTGCTTTCTGTATTTATCTCATCCATGGACACACTAAATGATTGGACGACACACAAGATATAGACCATGGAAAATGGTCTGCAATACTCATAAGGACATGGAGAACAAGTTCCCAATGTTAAGCCTATGGGACAAAAGTAACATTTAAATATTTTTATCCCATCACATCACGTCATATAAACTAATCATCCACAAGACATTGCACGCGTCCCATTATATATTGAGGTGTCACCAAAATCTACTTGACTTATCTGAATTTGCCTCATTGAAAGCATAGACATGTACGGGAGAAGGATATCTAGATGTACCTTCTGCTAATGGTTATAGTAGGAAAACTGAGGTCAACGAGTATAGTGCATGTACACGAGGCGAATTATGTCAAGAAAAACAACTAAACCCCCCCCCAAAAAAAACACCCCAACCTTGTGATGGTCGTTTCCTGTATGGGTGTATGAAACACTGCAGTGTGGAAACCTCCTACCACAGATTGCCTGATGTGCTCTTTTTTGAGTGAAATGAAAATAAAAGACTATGGCTTGCTCACACTGAAAGAAAACCACCGTTTTATTCATATATACGCCATCACGGAAGTGCATGTATTGGCTGAGTATTGACTTGTTTTCATCTATATACGCCCGGGCCTTATATACGACAGACGCGTCTTGGCTGTATTTCACACCCGGCGTCCTTTGTGTTGGTAGAAGTACAGGTGTCCTCAGTAGGAAGCCCTCCCCCCGCCACCTCCCCCCGCCCGCTCTCAGTGAAGCCCTGTTCACAGGACGCTTATATATACGCCCACAGATGAGGTGTTTACACATGGGGATTAAGACGACCTTGTAGACGCAAAATACCTAATCATTTACGCCCGGCGCATTCATATGTAAAATGATGGTTTTCGTGCAGTGTCAGCTTTGGTTATTTTCTTTATAAGTTATCTCTAGTAACTGACCCATTCATCTCTTGATTCACGTCAATTGAAGATACAATATGTAAAAGAAAAATTATATTTCTAAAGAAAGTAGCGCAGAACGGTTTTATTGAAGAGGTGGAATATAGTTAGATCAATGTATGTGCAATGATGATAAATAGAACTTGTATAGATAAGTGTCGGCCTATGAAGATGAGTACAACTCACACTATCTGAATAGACATGAGAGAGAGAGAGAGGGGACCTGCGATCTTTGCTGCAGCTAATATCAGAATAAGATAAGAAAACTCTAATCTGGTATTATCTATCGGTGTCAGAATCCAATATTTCACTGAGCTGTCGTCAGAATTAAACACTGCATTAATCTGATTAATCATTCTGTAGTTGTTAGAAGTAAACACAGCATGAATCGGGCTAACTGGCCATGTCCAGTCTGTTTGTCTGTTTGTTTGGGTAGTTTAACGTCCAATTTGTTCTATTAGACTTACTTTGGGTTTGATCAAATCTATGAGATGAATGTAGGTAGAAAACCCCTACACATTTACCGAGGTGAGAGTTCTTTTACTTCCCACATAACATAGACATGGTATGAGAAGGACTGGCCTTTGATATAGCAGTAAATCAGAGTGACACAAACCACCCAGAAACCAGCCTCCTATATCCTCAAGGAGGTGTTGTAAGGAGGTGTGGATAAGGAGGTGTGAATATAGAGGTGTAAAAAAAGAAAGTGTGGAAAGGGAGGTGTGAATATGGAGGTGTGAATATGGAGTTGTAAAAAAGGAGATGTGAATAAGGAGGTGTGAATAATGAGGTGTGAAAAAGGAGGTGTGAATTAGGAGGTGTTAATATGTAGGTGTGAATAATGAGATGTGAACCAGGAGGTGTGAATATGGAGGTGTGGATATGAAGGTGTGAATATGAAGGTGTGGATATGAAGGTGTGAATAAGGAGGTGTGACTAGGATGTGAAAAAGGGGGTGTTAATGAGCAGATGTGAATATTAAGGTGTGAATAAGGAGGTGTGGATAAGGAGGTGTGAATAAGGAGATATAAAATGAGGTGTGAAAAGGAGGTGTGTAAAAGGAGGTGTGTAAAGGTAGGTGTGAATAAAGAGGTGTGAGTACGGAGGTGATTAATAAGGAGGTGTGATAAGGTGTGAATTAGGAGGTGTGAATAAGGAGGTGTGAATAAGGAGGTGTAAACAAGGAGGTGTGAATTGAGGAGGTGTGATTTAGGTGTGAATTAGGAGTTGCATATAGGAGGTATTTAATGTTTTGGTGTAGAGGGAAATTGCCATCTTTTTCTTTCATTAAATTTTCTCTAAATTTAAACAGATTACCTTTTAGTCAACCCTTTATATTCACTGGAAGATCTGTATTTGCAGGAGTGAATTAAAAAGAAATCCAATTTGTTTTATTCTGTTGATATAAAGTATCCATGAACAGCCTGGATACATTTGTTTTACATCTCATCGACCTCCTCCTTCAGCCCGACCTTTTCCATGTCATAAAATAGAAAAAGAGTTTAACAATAACATATACCGGCCTGTCGTATGTGGTGCTCATTAGATGAAAGTAAACGAATGTAACAACCTTATAGCCTTGTCAGGCAGAGATCTCCATGTGATAAAAGAGTGAATAAATCTCGCGCAAAAAAAAGGAATTATCTCAACAATGAATGACACGTAAATAAAAACTGCTCATCAAAGTTGAATGAATCAAAGATCACGGACCAGGATATGAACCGAGTAGACTCGGAGAGAGGAAAGTATGACAGAAGTTCAGAGATAAAGTCCGCCATTGTTCACTTTCACTGCCCGGACGTGGAGGCTTTTTCTCGGTCGGGGGAAGTCTTTGTGGAGATAACAGAGATAAGAGGAGCCGGAGCTGCAGATAGCGCCAGGTGTCACGAATCTCAAGTAGGCAGGGTACCGGGCTGAAGTCTCGGACCGCGCGAGAAAAGACGAGACGTGGAGATCACGAATCTCAAGTAGGCAGGGTACCGGGCTGACGTCTCGGACCGCGCGAGAAAAGACGAGACGTGGAGATCACGAATCTCAAGTAGGCAGGGTACCGGGCTGACGTCTCGGACCGCGCGAGAAAAGACGAGACGTGGAGATCACGAATCTCAAGTAGGCAGGGTACCGGGCTGACGTCTCGGACCGCGCGAGAAAAGACGAGACGTGGAGATCACGAATCTCAAGTAGGCAGGGTACCGGGCTGACATCTCGGACCGCGCGAGAAAAGACGAGACGTGGAGATCACGAATCTCAAGTAGGCAGGGTACCGGGCTGACGTCTCGGACCGCGCGAGAAAAGACGAGACGTAGAGATCACGAATCTCAAGTAGGCAGGGTACCGGGCTGACATCTCGGACCGCACGAGAAAAGACGAGACGTGGAGATCACGAATCTCAAGTAGGCAGGGTACCAGGCTGACGTCTCGGACCGCGCGAGAAAAGACGAGAAGTGGAGATCACGAATCTCAAGTAGGCAGGGTACCGGGCTGAAGTCTCGGACCGCGCGAGAAAAGACGAGACGTGGAGATCACAAATCTCAAGTAGGCAGGATACCGGGCTGACGTCTCGGACCGCGCGAGAAAAGACGAGATGTGGAGATCACGAATCTCAAGTAGGCAGGGTACCGGGCTGACGTCTCGGACCGCGCGAGAAAAGACGAGACGTGAAGATCCACTCTCCAAGCAGAAATCCAGCACTCTACTTCCTGCAGCCGCTTGTATCTCTGCACCAACCTGCCTGTTTGGGACAGAATCTGTCCCATCCGCCAGTTTTTTCAATTATCCTAAATATGTCATGGTTTGGGCAGTATTTTTTATTCTACTTGTACATAGAGATACACATATTTAAATGGTTAATGATTTTCACTCATTTCTTTTATTTGTTATTTCAAACTAGACACAGTCTCTGGGATTACTTTCTTCAGTGGAAGGCACCTCATGTGTTGCAGGGTTTTGTTTTGACAGTCGAAGGGATAGTCTTATCAACCTTGGATTCACATTATAAAGTGGTTTAAAGCTGAAAAGGGAACAGCTTTAATATTTGTATAGTTCATTTAACATTTCCCATATTTCACAACTCATAATATATGAGTTGTTTGAGTTTCATAACTTTTGACAGTTACCCTGTTTTGAATTTGAAATCTTAGCTGGTTGCCCATGTCCTTAGTGGAAACCCAGGGAACCAGCGTTGCGTTGAGGCAGAGATTAGTAAGCGCTAGCGCCGTGAAAGATCTGCTAGGAGAGTGGTGAAGATCACGAGTCTCAAGTAGGCAGGGTACCGGGCTGACGTCAGTGCGCGAGAAAAGACGAGACATGGAGATCACGAATCTCAAGTAGGCAGGGTACCGGGCTGAAGTCTCGGACCGCGCGAGAAAAGACGAGACATGGAGATCACGAATCTCAAGTAGGCAGGGTACCGGGCTGACGTCTCGGACCGCGCGAGAAAAGACGAGATGTGGAGATCACGAATCTCAAGTATGCAGGGTACCGGGCTGACGTCTCGGACCGCGCGAGACCTGTGACGAATGCTTGTGGCATGTTTCGGTGACGTGACCTAGTTTTTTTTTTTGTTTTTTTTTTATTCAGTTGAAAAAAAGTGTGGATACAGATCATTCATCCATTGTGTGGACGTTCTTCCATGTTCCAGTCCAAAAATAATAACAATAACGGGTGAATAACAATACAGGTCTGTGTGAAGAGTATTAACATAATTCACAAAACAAATGCAGTCAGTTTCATTCAGCAAGGTCCATTTTAGGTGTTCAAAAGTTCAGGTCATGTGACTCTGTACGTCTGATATTTCTAGTTACTCATTATTATTCTTCATTGCTTCTTGTACATTATTTTCAATGACTGCTGAGCGAATTCTATAACTCAAACATGGTGACAACAAAGGACATTACATTTACGGGACAGGACATTACAGTTTACCCCTGCTAACATATTACATTTATCTTCATGTCTTCTCAAATCATGTCATTGGATAATAATTCATATACCAGCAATCTAATACATATACACAGCTGTAATATAAAACCTTTCATCAATTTTTACCTAAATTGAACTCAGTGGTCTTTTGACTCACATTGACTGTTTAGCGGTCTTTTGACTCACTATGTCAATCGATCATAATCTTTTCTAATATACCAGGTTGAAGTAGGTGCTTTTTTACTTGTTCCTTAAAGTTCTTTATTCTTTCCAACTTTTGAATAGTACCTGGCAATGTGTTCCACAGTAACATTCCCCGGTATATGGGACTATTTCGGTATTTTTCTGTCCGCGGTCGTTTTGTTTTAATTAATATTTTAGAGCTCATTCTGGTTCTCCTCCTTACTTGTTCGATGACATTATCTTTATCTTTTACCCACCTGAATATGTGTAGTAATAAATATAATCCCCTACGATATGACATCGGTCTGATTCTACATTTATTATATAGTTCTTCATTATTTACATGTACCCATCTCGGTATATTCAAAGCTATCCTCAGACTTTGATTCAAACTTATTTGTAGTTTCTTTCTCTCCTTCTTTGTACACATATAGTATACACTATCTACATACACGAGGCAGGGTAGTATCGTTTGTTTCGATATAGATATCGATGCTTCTTCATTCAACAAATACCTTAATTTCTTTAGTTTAAAATTCTTTTGATTTGCTTCTTGTAGAATTCTCTGGACATGTTTTTTAAATTTTAAATCTGCATCAATGTTTACTCCCAGGTAATTGTAATTATCCACATATTCTAAATCTTTATCCTTTATTCTACATTTTTCATAATCCCCTTTATCTGACCTATGTCCAACCCACATTAGTTTTGATTTCTTAATATTTATTTTAAGGGCATGTTGTTGTAGCCAATTCTGTGTCTTATTTAGATCATGCTGCATTTTTCTTACTGCTTCCTGTTTATTACTAGCATTTACAATAAGGATCAAATCATCTGCATACATAGTTGGTTTTGCAAAGTCGATTTCTTTAAACAACCCATTTATAAATAATACAAACAAGATGGGTCCTAACACAGAACCCTGTGGTACTCCACACAATATGTTCTGTTTTTTACTGACTTTTCCATTTATTTTTACTGACTGTGTTCTGCCGCTTAAATATGATTTTAAAATTTCCAGTGCTGATACATCTAAACCCTTTTCTGCTAACGTGACGTGTGCTCGTGACGTGACCTTGTGATATGCGCTCATATTGTGACCTTGTAACGTGTGCTGATGACATGACCTTGAGACTTGTTCTGATGACATTTCCTTTTGACGTGTCCCTGTTTCGTGACCTTGTGACATATTCCTGTGAGATTCTGTTCCTTGTTAAGTGGAATTCACACGGTGTGATTCATGTACCTCACAGGGTTCAGAATCTCATAAGATTCTGTTCCTTGTTAAGTGGAATTCACACGGTGTGATTCATGTACCTCACAGGGTTCAGAATCTCATGAGATTCTGTTCCTTGTTAAGTGGAATTCACACAATAGGATTCATGAACCTCACAGGATTCAACATCTCATGACACTCTGTTCCTTGTTAAGTGGAATTCACACGGTGGGATTCATGTATCTCACAGGGTTCAGAATCTCATGCGGTTCTGTTGCTTTTTCGGGATAAATATCGCCAACAATTGCAGGGCAAAAACTTTAGACAAAGAAATTGTGTTTCAGTACAGAATCTCAGCAGGATTTGTCTCAGACACTGTGAGGTACGGGAGACCCATTGTGTGAATCCCACTTTACATCTAGATGCTAAGCTCAAGTGGTGCATCACTAATCATTGTTGAGTTAACATTACCAACTCTCTCTCCCTCTCCCTCTTTCCCTCTCCCTCTCTCTCTCTCTCTCTCTCTCTCTCTCTCTCTCTCTCTCTCTCTCTCTCTCTATATATATATATATATATATATATATATATATATATATATATATATATATATATACGGGGTAGAATCAAACACATCTGTTGGGTCGGATTTTTGAAACCTGCTAAATTACGCTTTCATCCTGGGAACAGATACCCAAACAATAATTTTAGAATAAAGTTGACCCACATCGTCCCTGGGTCTTGTTGGCGTTCAGAAAATGGTCTTCATGTATAAGCCAGGGGCCCGTTTAATAATCTAGGATCCTTCATGTAGACCCCTTTCTGTATGCCATGGAAATCCGGGGACGATGTGGGTCAACTTTATTCAACATTTACGGACGACCATATGGATGGCTAATGCAGTCTTAGTGAACAGACTGAAATGTTTTTTTTATTGATAATTCATGTATGAGGTACATGAATTGCTCTTTATGTACGACCCTATATTATCAAATGGGCCTCAGAGGTATGTTGAATATCTTGTTCCCACACAATTAAAAGGTACAAGGGTTATGTTCAATGATATTCAAGCGTGTTCATTAAGATAGTCCTAGCCAACGGAATGCTGTGTACAAGTTTTGAATAAGGTTTTCCCACATCGTCCCTGGGTCTTTTTGGCGTACTGAAAATGGTCTTCATGTAAGAGCCTGGGGCCCGTTTAATAATCTAGGATTGTACACGTAGACCCCTTTCTGTATGCCATGGATATCCGGGGACGATGTGGGTCAACTTTATTCAACATTTACGGACGACCATATGGATGGCTAATGCAGTCTTAGTGAACAGACTGAAACGTTTTTTTTTATTGATAATTCTTGTATGAGGTACAGGAATTGGTCTTTATGTACGACAGGATCGTATATGTAGACCGTTTTCTGTGTGCCATAGAGACCCTGGGACGATGTGGGTCAACTTTATTCAACGCTTGCAGACTACCTTATAGACGGCAGATAATATCAGACTTAAATATCATTATAATAACCCTTGTACTAGGTACAGAAAAGGGTCTTCATGTAGGCTCCTAGATTATTAAATGGGAATAATCTTATCAGGTTATGCCTGGGGCCCGTTTCATAACCCAGGATCGTACATGTAGACCCTTTTCTTTACGCCATAAAAACCCAGGGACAATGTGGGTCAATTTCATTCAACACTTATGGACGGCCTTATGGACGGCCAATATTGTCTTAGCCAACAAACTTAAATATCATTAGACGATAACCCTTGTACGAGGCACAGAAAAGGGTCTTCATGTAGGATCCTAGGTTATTAAATGGGAATAAGTTGTTCCTACGCAATTACAAGGTACAAGGGGTATCGTTTAATAATATTAAAGCACGGTCACTAAGACAGTCCTAGCCAAGGGAATGTTGTGCACAAGTGTTGAATAAAGTTGACCCACATCGTCACTGGGTCTCGTTGGCATACATAAAAGGGTCTTCATGTATGGGTCTAGATTATTCAACAGGTCCCTGGTGTCTACAATATGTCAGTAATCTCCTCCTGTGGCTTATCAAGAAGCTGACGGAGTGACTGTAAGGTAGGGGATGTAGAATAGATGTCTGTTATCAATGTTGGCCTATCTTAAAGTTTGTTTGGTCTGGATACCGGATAGTGATGTCATGTTTTGACAGAGGTGGTCGTATCCGGAGCGTGTCCAGATACGACCAGGGCCCGGTTCACAAACAAAGTCTAAGTCAATTTAAATTGACTTAGAGCCTAATTGACTTCAAGTCCAAGTAAATTCCGCTGAGTTTGGGTTCACAAGCAAAGTCAATTACAAGTCAAGCTTAAAAATCGTTCGAAATCCCAAGTCTAATGGACAGTAGACTTGAGAAGTCAAGTCAATTAATTCTGATGCCGAAAATTGCCACTGAAGAGAAATACATTCAAAAACATTGTTCTATTAACATTATATTTTTGGAATATAATGATTAGCAAACAAATCACATAATTTCCACATCCTGCAACAGTTAACATGTATTGTGGATTTCGAATCAGGCAAGGCTGCTTGTTGTTGTGCAAACCAGATGTGGAAATCAGACGTTATGTTACGTTAAATTGGCGATATCTTTACCTCCAATGGTGAAGAGCTCCATATTTATTTGACTTCGCCAAGTCAATTAGGGAATTGACTTGAACTTTGTTTGTGAACCCAAAACAAGTCAATTTCCGAAATTGACTTGGCGAAGTCAATTATAATTGACTTGACTTCTAACTGACTTGACTTTGTTTGTGAACCGGGCCCAGAAACTGTCACAGACTGCAGTTAAAGGAATATTGGACAATTTACCTGGAATATCCAGAATGTGTCCGAAATGTATCCAGAGCGTATCCAAAATGAGACTGGAACGTATCCAGAACAAGTTTGGAAGGCGTGCAGAACTTGTCCTGAACGTGTCCGGAACCTATCCGGAATGTGTCCCGAATGTATCCAGAACATAACCTGGACGACTCTAGAACATATCCCGAATGTATCTGGAACGTATCGGGAACATGTCCGGAACATTCCAGAACATGTCCGGAATATGTCGAGAACATGTCTGGAATGTATCCAGAATGTGTCCAGAACGCATACAGAAAGGATCCGGAACATGTCCGGAACAGAACCGGATTGTATCCAGAATGTATCTGGATACGACCGAAACCTGTCTCAGACTGGAGTTGAAGAAATATTGGACCCAGAATTACCAAGAATATTTACCCAGAATGTTTCCAGAATGTGGCTGGAACTTGCCTTGAGCGTATCCAGAACATATTCTGAACGTGTTCAGAACGTGTCCGGAATGCATCCAGAATGGATCTGGAATGTGTCCGGAATGTATCCGGAATTTATCCTACCCTTAATAAAAAACTCCATAGGATTAACATTGGGTCACTGTATTCGATCTGGAGTTCACAAAAATGAAAAATATTGCTCTAGTGGGATACACTTGACAAATGACGTCATCTGTTAATGTAGAAGTAATTTAGACGGGCGGGGTAGGATAATATCAAGAGACGTCAGGAGTTTGAGTCTGAGTTTATTTATGCCATGCATTTTGTTGGTTCCATAATTTCACGAGTCGAAGACGAGTGACATTACGGAGCCAACAAAATGAGTGGCATAAATGAACTCAATCTCAAACGAGTGGCGTCTAGATTTTATTGTACTCTGTTTCCATATTTTTTCAGTATCAGAAAGTAGTGGCATAAACAACACTTTATGTCACTACCCATGACATAAACGAATCCCATGTTAAGCCTATGGCGTTTTTTATTAGGGGTAGGATAAATTCTAAACCAAACTCAAGTTAGTCGTGTTATTGTTCATCGCACTGCGGCAAGATCACGTATAACTGTTCTCGGCTTCGCCTCGTGCAGTAATACGCGATCTTGCCGTTGTGCGATAAACAACAACACAACTAACTCTTGTTTGGTTTCTCCATAGTATCTGGAATGTGTCTGGGGCCCGTTTAATAATTTAGGATCCTACATGTAGACCATAGAGATCCAGGAACGATGTGGGTCAACTTTATTCAACACTTATGGACGGCCTTATGGACTGCTAATACAGTCTTAGCGAACTGACTTAAATAATATCAAACAATAACCATTGTACGAGGTATAGAAAAGGGTCTTTATGTACCAGCCTAGATTATTAAACAGGCCTCTGGAACGTATCAGGAACATGTCCGGAACATTCCAGAACGTATCCAGAATGTTTCCGAAACGTATCCGGATCGTGTCCGGAACGTATCCGGAACGTGTCCGGATACAACTGGAACGTGTCTTAGACTGCAGTTAAAGGAATATTGGACAATTAACCTTAAAAAAGTAAAACCCACGTACATTTTTTGAATATTGAATATGGTGATCTCAAAGTGATGTAGAAGACATTGTTAATTAAAAAAAAATTGCGGGTCACTATGCTAGTTTTAGATTTAGCGATACACATTATGATGATATTAAGATAATTAATAATGCAGAAGTTCTTAAAAGCCTAAAAGCCAAAACCTATGTCATTTTCTTCAAACCTTCAAAGAATATGGTACTAGTAAAAACGATAATCAATGGTTATGGATTCTGACAGTTTAGAAGTGGTAGTGGTTTATTTTAGTAATACCTCTTTTCGATGGAATGATAAAAACGTGCGTCACATTCTATCATTGTTGATATTTTCTATAATTATGACACGAATTAACTGCCCTTAACAGTTTTATTCACCGTAGCATTAAACAATTTTCATCACAATGTAAACATTTTTTTATAATCGAATGAACTAAGAAGTCGTGATAAAAGTAGGAAAAATAGGTTATAGATAGTTATAATAAGATGAGTATACATTGTATGTGAATAGAGTTATGTACATGATAAGATTTGAAAATACAAAGGAGTGGGTGGGTGGGAAATGAAAGTTTTCTTCACGTGTGCTCGGCACAAAGTTCAGTGCGTGACGTAGTGGTTGAATTAATTATGTGGTGACGCAGCACCGAATACATTAGTTGAGGCATGACATTGCAGTATTTTAAATGTTACAAAGGATGAAGCAAAACGCGTCAGTCAGTATAATTAATAGCAATTTCTAATTATTTCACAATTACACATAAAGATAATCCGCTCGCCCAGGCTTTGTTTGACTATGACTTACTTACTGTGGTGTGTGCTGAATAACATTGTTATTCATTTCAGATTAGGATTAAGACTCTGATGAGTGCTTGGTCTGTGTCCTCGTCCTCCATCGAGTTTGGAGTGTGCAGTAATATGAACGAGGCGATAACCGAGTTGATATTCCAAAGCGCATCAAATGAGATGACGAAGGGGGACTCAAACCAAGCATGAATGTGTTTCTGTTTATATCTAAGCCTGGAAAAATTTATCTGTTTATCACCCAGCTAGTAAGGTCGCAAGCTTATTGAATATGATTTCCTAGTGTTAAGCCTATGGACGTTTATACCAGGCAAAGACGATACACAGAAACACAACGTAAATCTTCCAGTGACAAAGGAACATCTAAAGTGGAATTCACACGATGGGACAAATGGACCTGAGACTGGTGTACTTCACACCTTTGCATCAGTCGGCTACTATTTCCAGCTGGGTACAATGTTTCAGAGATTGGGGTGTCCTAAAGTCTCAGGGTAACATGGCGGATTCAATTCACATGGGAAGACTTAACAGGTACATAGTCTCACCCCTACACCCCTACACAGGGTACACAGGTACACAGTCGCCGACTCAGGGCACTTCCCCTCCCTGTGAATAGGTGTTATTTGAGACAACTGATACTCACAGATTTGGGGAGAACATGTGAAATACATTTGTCTCACCAAAATGCTCCTCTAAATTTTAAACCTGTTTAAAGTCAAAATCTCATGAGATTCTGTTCCTTGTTAAGGGTGATTGTTGCCGACAATTGCAAGGGAAAAAAAGTTGTCTCAGCAAAAAGGTACGTGAATCCCATCGTGTGAATCGCACTTTACCATGAGATAGAATCAGAACCAGGGGCTCGGTTTTTATCTACAGCAGGTTATGCGTAGATCTCACCTCTTGTTTGTCTTGACACACTTCACCTTATTGTATTGTCCCCAGTATCTTTATCAAAACATTTACAATTAATGGTCTTCAAGATACAGTCTGATACACACGTTTACAGCATATCTTTAGCGGGTTAGGTTGGTGGATGGGCAGGTTGGTAGGTGGGCAGGTTGGTGGATGGGCAGGTTGGTGGGTGAGCAGGTTGGTGGATGGGCAGGTTGGTGGGTGTGCAGGTTGGTGGGTGGGCAGGTTGGTAGGTGGGCAGGTTGATGGGTGGGCAGGTTGATGGGTGGGCAGGTTGGTGGGTGTGCAGGTTGGTAGGTGTGCAGGTTGGTAGGTGTGCAGGTTAGTAGGTGGGAAGGTTGGTGGGTGTGCAGGTTGGTGGGTGGGCAGGTTGGTGGGTGTGCAGGTTGGTGGGTGGGCAGGTTGGTGGGTAGGCAGGTAGGTGGGTGGGCAGGTTGGTGGGTGGGCAGGTTGGTGGGTGGGCAAGTTGGTGGGCAGGCAAGTTGGTGGGTGTGCAGGTTGGTGGGTGTGCAGGTTGGTGGGTGTGCAGGTTGGTGGGTGTGCAGGTTGGTGGGTGTGCAGGTTGGTGGGTATGCAGGTTGGTGGGTGGGCAGGTAGGTGGGTGGGCAGGTTGGTTGGTGTGCAGGTTGGTTGGTGTGCAGGTTGGTGGGTGTGCAGGTTGGTGGGTGGGCAGGTTGGTGGGTGGGCAGGTTGGTGGGTGTGCAGGTTGGTGGGTATGCAGGTTGGTGGGTGGGCAGGTTGGTGGATGGGCAGGTTGGTGGGTGTGCAGGTTGGTTGGTAGGCAGGGTAGGGGATAGATATGTTGTTTGAGCAGGTTGATTGGTGTACAGGCTGGTGGGGGGTAGGGGGTGGGGGTGGATGGGAGGGTAGGTTGGTGGGTGGGCAGGTTGGTTGGTAGGCAGGTTAGGGGATAGATATGTTGTTTGAGCAGGTTGATTGGTGTACAGGCTGGTGGGGGGTAGGGGGTGGGGGTGGATGGGAGGGTAGGTTGGTGGGTGGGCAGGTTGGTTGGTAGGCAGGTTAGGGGATAGATATGTTGTTTGAGCAGGTTGATTGGTGTACAGGCTGGTGGGGGGTAGGGGGGGGGGGTGGATGGGAGGGTAGGTTGGTGGGTGGGCAGGTTGGTTGGTAGGCAGGTTAGGGGATAGATATGTTGTTTGAGCAGGTTGATTGGTGTACAGGCTGGTGGGGGGTAGGGGTGGGGGTGGATGGGAGGGTAGGTTGGTGGGTGGGCAGGTTGGTTGGTAGGCAGGTTAGGGGATAGATATGTTGTTTGAGCAGGTTGATTGGTGTACAGGCTGGTGGGGGGTAGGGGGTGGGGGTGGATGGGAGGGTAGGTTGGTGGGTGGGCAGGTTGGTGGGTACTCTGATCAGCCTGCAATGCATGAACCAAGTCCGAAACGCTCCGTGTGCAGTTTCCCTTCAAACTGAGGGATTGATGTACCTCACAGAGTATCTATCACAGACAAATCCTGCTGAAATTCTTCACTGGGACACAATCTCGTTGTCCGAAGGTTGGGGGTCTCATTTCTCTGAGACTCAAGATTGATTGCGGTAATTGTTGCTAACAAATTCAATTCATTAAGTGGAATTTATACGATAGGATTCATGTACTTCGCAGGGTTCAAAATCTCATGACATTCTGTTCTTTTTTAAGGGTAAATGTCGCCAACAATTACAGGGGAAAAACATGACTCAGGGAAATCTCAGCAGGATCTGTCTCAGACAAACACCCTGTAAGGCACATGAATACCATCGTATGAATCCCACTTTAAGTACAGAACCTCATGAGATTTAGATTTTTGACATATTTAAAATTCATAGGGGCATTTTGGTGAGACAGATTCACTAAATGCCAAATAAGTACCCAAACTAAGCGAAAGAAGCCAGCAAGCAGGAGACCTGACGAGCTGTGTTTTAATCTTTTGTCCAATACTGAATGAATCCCAGGCCTTTCTGAACCCATCACAAATGATGGTAAGTTGGTAGTTCTTCACGTCAGCCTGTTTGATACTCCGGTACTTAGTTTCTCTCTTTATTTCTACTCGTCATTCTTTCAGGATAGATAAAGGGATCATGAGTAAACTGTCGTAACATCTTCATCCACTTGTATGTCTGGTAGAACTGGTTAGTTAGTCAAACTGACACCAGATGGCGGTACTTCTCTGAGCGTTCCTCGTACGACGCGTCCTCTAGCGGATAATTACGAAATCTCGTCTGGTTTAACATCAGCACATGACTTAGTAGGTAAAATTCATAGCCTAACAGATTTATAATGAAATCTAGCTTTATGGTGGTTCTATTCTAAAATCACACACAAAAGGAAATAACAAAATGGTAAATTGGCTTCGAGGTTATGGCTAAACACACTCTCCAAGCAGCACGAAAAATCTAGTAGGAGAGTAACAGACAGGTCCGGCTACTGGGTCAAGGTGGCCGCATATCTAACCCGACCAGAGCTAATTTTCTGTAGCTCTGGTTGCCAGTGTACATCTGTCTCCACTCTGTTCTGTGTAAGAGGTTGGTCGGGTTATATACTTCACGGTATCTGTGGTGTATGCCTAAAACAAATCATTTTGTTCTATGTGGGCTCTAAAACAGAAATACTTGGTAGGAAATATTCATAACATACAAATTGATAAAGTAGCGTATCTTAATCTTTGTTTTTTTCTATTTCTTTAAAGAAAATACAGACAAAAGAAAATAGAACATATATATGAAAATTTCTATCCAGAGTATGAAATAATACACTCTCCAAACACTACGAAATATCTGCAGGGAGATTGGCAGATGGGTCAAGGTTGACACAGATTTAACTCCGCCAGGGCTATCGTAGTGTAGCTCTGGCGGCCAGTGTACATCGGTACACACTTCACTGTTTGGTACAGAAACTAGTCTATTGGATGTGATGACTTTATCAAAAACTAAGCTATCAAACTATGTTCTCATCAATGCAGAGGGAATGTGTGGCAGGTGCTCAAACTCTAAACCAGCTCTATTAAAGATGAATATATAAAAATCCTGCATATATATTCCTGTTTATAGAGAATAACCTCAAAAAGATAAATAATTGTCTGCTGAAACCACGTATGAATAAAAAATGCGACACTGACAAAACCAGCCACAAATAGAAGATTAATCTATTTAAACCTACGTTAGATACACAACGACAATGGTTCTGATAACCTGTGGCCAATGAGTTACCTCTTACAATTGTCTGCAGGGAAATTAAAGCTATTCTGTGGCCATCAATCAATAATGTGGCACCTTTCTGGTGCAGTGTCTAGCACTGCGGTCCGTATCTAGGTCTCTGTCAGGTATCAACCAATCGTTGGCCTCGTTTGGTGGTCACGTGATGGGCAGACAGAACCCAGACGACTTTTTCTCTGTCTTCTCATACTAGACTTGCGCCATGCCCGCGTGGTATTCACTACAATAGACTTGTTTCAAGTCCTACCGCGTATTCTCCCTCTTTGCTGAAAAATAGAAAAGAATGATACAAACACAGACTATCAGTCTATGAAGTCACATAAGAACAGTAAAAAAATAAGGAAAACCCCAAATACAACATAAAAAGGCAACTGCAAACCAATATTTTTAATAGGTCTACATCTACAGTGTAGCATGTGGAGGTTATTGGATCAGCTCCAGCAATAATGTACACAAGGTTTACATGTTGTTCAACGTTGGGGGTTAAATAAAAAGCTTAGATTAATACATTTTTCTTTCCAATTCCTGTTTGCAAATTATTACCAAGTATATATTTTCAATGATGCTTTTTCAATCAAGCAGTTATAAAATTAATTAATCAATAATGACCTTAGGACTTGGAGTCAATGGTGACTTGTGCCTGTAATTTCTGACTGGGGGACTTGGGGTCAAGAGTATATGTGCACTTGTAAATGTAATTTTTGACGTGGGGACTTGGAGTGAAATTATGTGCACCTGTAAATATGATTTCTGAGTGGGCTCTTTGAGTCCGACTATGTGCACTTGTTTATGTAATTTCTGACTTGGGGACTTGGAGTCAGATTATGTGCACTCGTAAATATGATTTCTGAGGAAGGGACTTGGAGTCAAGACTGTCCATTTGTTGATACAATTTCTGAGGCGGGGACTTGGAGTCAGACTATATATGTACTTGTTATTATAATTTCTGTCTTGGGGAATTGGAGAAAGACTATATATGTACTTGTTAATAAAAGTTCTGTCTTGGGGAATTGGAGAAAGACTATATATATGTACTTGTTAATATAATTTCTGACTTGGGGACTTGGAGTCAAGACTATATATATACTTGTTAATATAATTTCTGACGTGGGGACTTTGAGTCAAGACTATACGTGTACTTGTTAATATAATTTGTGACGTGGGGACGTGGAGTCAGACTATACATGTACTTGTTAATATAATTTCTGACGTGGGGACTTTGAGTCAAGACTATACATGTACTTGTTATTATAATTTCTGACGTGGGGACGTGGAGTCAGACTAGGTGTGTACTTGTTAATATAATTTCTGAGTTGGGGACGTGGAGTCAGACTAGGTGTGTACTTGTTAATATAATTTCTGAGTTGGGGACGTGGAGTCAGACTAGGTGCACCTGTTGACTCGTGACGTACGAGACGCCCTGACGACTGGGCGATAATAGGTCGAGGCAGCGCAGTGCAGAGTGCTGGTGAATACAGGAACTGTAATGCATGGTCACATTCTACCTGAATATAAATTATTACTGCTCAGGGATGTACACTGCATAGATTAATCAAACCTAGACAAGTCTTGCTGCCTTGTTATGTTGACTATCAATGAGAGCTAAACATTCACAACAATTCTTTATCCCACCCCTGGTATCGTCCGATGGGCTTAACATTGGGAACCCGTTCTCCATGCCCCTACGAGTATTGCAGTCCGTTCTCCATGGTCTATATCCTGTGTGACGTCCATCCTTTTAGTGTGTACAGGGATGAGATGAATACAGAAAGCATTGGCTTAACATTGGGAACTTGTTCTCCATGCCACTAGGGGTATTGTAGTCCGTTCTCTATGATTTATAACCTGGGTGTCATCCATTCTTTTAGTGTGGATAGGGGTGAGATAAATACAGAAAGCAACTCGTTTTGGTCAAAGTCATTATTCTCCAACTCGTTTGAGTCCATGTGATATTCACTCGGCTGTCGCCTTGTTTATATCACTCCACATCAAACTCGTGAAGAACAACTTTGATCAAAACTTGTTGGTTTCTTCTTTAG
The DNA here is from genome assembly GCA_950022655.1 of Alentia gelatinosa. Taxonomy (NCBI): domain Eukaryota; kingdom Metazoa; phylum Annelida; class Polychaeta; order Phyllodocida; family Polynoidae; genus Alentia; species Alentia gelatinosa. The sequence continues at coordinate 5,015,497 of OX465583.1, forward strand.
TAAGTGTACATGAGACAGTGACAAATGTCTGCAGCCGTTGTACGTGGGACGGTGGGGCAACAACTGTCTACAGCCTGTTAGTGTACGTGAAAGATTGCGAGGACAAATGCCTGAAAGATTGCGAGGACAAATGCCTCCAGTCAGTTTACATGAGACAGTGATATTTATGTCTGCAGTTAGTGTACATGGGACAGTGATAAATGTCTGCAGTTAGTGTACATGGGACAGTCCGGCAACAAATATCTGCCTTCAGTTAGCGTATATGAGACAGTGCGGGAATGAATTCCTGCAGTTAGTGTACATGGGACAGTGCAGCAACAAATATCTGCCTTCAGTTAGTGTATATGAGACAGTGCGGGAAGGAATGTCTGTAGTTAGTGTACATGGGACAGTGTGAGGTCAAATGCCTCGAGTCAGTATACATGAGACAGTGCAAGGATAAATGTCAGTTTACATAAGACAGTGTGGCGACAAAATCTGCCTTCAATTAGTGTACATGGGACAGTGCGGCGACAAATATCTGCCTTCAGTTAGTGTATATGAGACAGTGCGGGAATGAATGTCTGCAGTTAGTGTACATGGGAAAGTGTGGCGACAAAATCTTCCCTCAGTCAGTACACATGAGACAGTGTGAGGACAAATGTCTGCAGTCAGTGTAAATGAGACTGTGCAAGACAAAGATCTGCCGTCAGTTAGTGTACATGAGACAGTGCGAGGACTCAATTAGTGTACATGGGACGGTGCGGGGCCAAATGTCTGCAGTCAGCATACATAAGACAGTGTGGCGACAAAATCTGCCCCCAATTAGTGTACATGGGACAGTGCGGGAACAAAAGTCTGCCCGTCGTCGGTGTACAGAAGCAACACAGCCTCAAGGTCAGAGAACAAATAAAAGAGAATTGCATGGGCTTCAAATCCTGCATGTGCTTCGAATCTGGCAGATCCCTCTACAGTAAAGGCTTACTGTGAGATGCTGCTTTTCTCTCCCACTTCTAGTAACACGATGTGATCTGTAACACGGTTTATAATAAACGACCTGGATCTCATGCACGGTGAGGCTCCAGTGTCAGATCTCCGAGATTCCTGCCCTCCTTGTCTGACCCTGAGTGTACCCAGACTCTCACCCACTCTCGTGCACAGTCTCTGCCTCATCAGAGATATCTGAGATATAGTGTAGAATCAGGGGACACTTGTATACATGAAGAGATACATATCATATATAGAATATGAATCATCACATGTGTTTAATGAGTCAGCACAATCACAAATGATGATAACTTTATAAAGCTTAATGCAATATTGATAATCTGACGAACCCCCTCCCCTCCTCCTCCACCCCCACATAACCACCAAAGAGGAAGCGCTACTTCTGCCCCTCCTGCCGGCCCAGACTGTCCACAGGGAGTCTGCAGTAAGCCACCCGTACGCCACCCGCCGTACGCCGCCCGCCGTACGCCGCCCGCCGTATCCCGCCGTATCCCGCCGTATCCCGCCGCCCGCCGCCCGCCGTATCCCGCCGCCCGCCGTACGCCACCCGCCGCCCGCCGTACGCCACCCGCCGTATCCCGCCGTATCCCGCCGTATCCCGCCGCCCGCCGCCCGCCGTATCCCGCCGTCCGCCGTACGCCGTCCGCCGTATCCCGCCGTACGCCGCCCGCCGCCCGCCGTACCCCGCCCGCCGCCCGCCGCCCGCCTCCCGCCATACGCCGCCCGCCGTCCGCCGTATCCCGCCGTACGCCGCCCGCCGTACCCCGCCCGCCGCCCGCCGCCCGCCTCCCGCCATACGCCGCCCGCCGTCCGCCGTATCCCGCCGTACGCCGCCCGCCGTACCCCGCCCGCCGCCCGCCGCCCGCCTCCCGCCATACGCCGCCCGCCGTCCGCCGTATCCCGCCGTACCCCGCCCGCCGTACGCCGCCCGCCGCCCGCCACCCGCCGCCCGCCGTACGCCGTACGCCGTACGCCGTACGCCGCCCGCCGTACGCCGCCGTACGCCGCCCGCCGCCCTCACCGTGGAGGTGACACGGGGAGGCGGTAGACGCGGATATCGATCGGCGGGCGGGGACTGGAGGAGGAGGAGGAGGAGGAGGAGGGGGCGGGGGATATAAGGGCGCGGCGCCGGGCCTCAGAGTCTGCGTGCCGGAGCCCGGCGGGCGGACGTCTCGCGTACCGTGCACCGTGTACCGTGTACCGCGTACCGTGTACAGGTAGAGGCCGGCGTGAGGGCCGGGAGTGAGCCCAATCTCCATCACAACACCACCATCTCCACCACCACCACCCCGTCAGGCGTACTGCAGCATGGTGGGCTGGATTTACACACACCACTACCGTGAGTACCAGACTTTACCGGTCAACTTATCATAGATGCCTGTTATGCGGGTGTTCCACCGATCCGCAGTCTCAGCCGGACGATGGTGTCTCCTGTCAATCTGCCAAACTCGGCCAAGCTCAGCCAAGCTCGCCAAAGCTGGGGCTTTACCTTACCAGACCTGGGAGCTGTTTCAAAACCATAGACTTAACCCACGTTTTGAAACAGCTCCCTGGTTGCAGGTGCATGTCTTTAAATGCCACATGCCTGACACTGGACTACCTCTGTAGGGCAAGCCTATGTTACAATTGTTGAGAAAATTTATTCTTTTCCATCATATTTAAAGTAGTCAGTCAATGTTTCTATGGTGATAACTATGAAATTATTTATTAACTACCACTATGAAGGCATTTTACATAATCTCTGAAAAAATTATAAAGATCCATCTTGAATTAGCTGAGATAAATGATATTTTAACAAGAATGGAATATGATGCCTTGAGGCATCATTTGTGCTGGTTACGGGAGTGCCCTGAGGAATCATTTGCTCTAGCCAGGGGAGTGCCTTGAGGCATCAATGGTAAGGAAATGGTTAAGCTTGCCCAAGCTTGTCCAAGCGCACCCAAGCTCTCCCAAGCTCGACTAAGCTCGGCCAATTCGGTCAAGCTTAGCCAAGCTTGGTCAACATGGATCAAGCTCCGCCAAGCTTGCCCAAGCTGGGGCATGCTTGGTTAAGCTTGCCCAAGCTTGCCCAAGCTCACCCAAGTTTGGCTAAGCTACGTCCAATCCTGGTCAAGATCGATCGAGGATGGCCAAGCTTGGCCAAGCTGGGGTATGCCTGCTTAAGCTTGCCAAGCTCACCCAAGCTAAGGTCGGCCAAATTCGGTCAAGGTCAGCCAAGGTCGGTGAAGATCGATCAGGCACAGCCAAGCTAGGGCAAGTACAGCCAAGCTCAGGTAGGCTTGGGTGACCCTGCTCCACTGTACTTTGAGTGTCCGATGCTGCCCGATCCATAAAAAGCCTAGTACATATGTTTTCCTCCAGGTGTCACCACTTCTGAGAAGTTAGCCTGGCCAGGTAACGCCTAGCCTGGAAACCTGGCCAATTTGCACTCACATATTAGGCCAGGTAACGCCTAACCTGGAAGCCTGGCCAATGTGCACTCACATATTAGACCTGGGACCTGTTTCAGTAGTTTCGTGACATGTCTAGATGGCGTCTGTGACACCATACGGACAGATCACAATATTGCAATCAATAACACGCAGAGTTTCACTCACTTCTCGTAGGAATTAAGCAATGATACTTTAACATGAGTAGGGGATACATATAACCTATAATCAGTCCAAATATGAAGAAGATTGGCCAATCCAATTTTCTGATATTTGCTAGTCTTTTTCCGCTGTTGCTTTCACTGTTGGTGCCGCTGTTGATGTCTGTCTAGGCCTAATGTTAAAAACGTTGTCATTCCTTCATCTTATATTTCCATCCATTTCAAAAGAGTTTAGATAAGGTATGTGAAAAAAACCAATTGTTTCTACCCTTTTATAGTGGTATGGTGGGCCCTTGGGGTCCGTCCACATTCCACTGAGGGTCCCGGGGGGTTCCCATTCGGATTGAAAAAATTCTGAATGTAGAGTGAAGATAAGGTATTTGAGAAATCTCATGATGGAGAGAGGTTGTGCTGGTTCTCTATGCCACTGCAAATGAGCGGGGAGCAAGCGTAAATTCAAGGTCACTCACTCGTTGCTCAAGCTGTGCGTTACCTTTCCCATTATTTATTGGGGACTAGTCTAATAACTTACTAAAAGTCATTTGACCTTGACAATGGCCTGTTGAGCGATTCAATGTTTCGAAGGTAGGTGATCCTCCAAGGTGAACAAACGTTGTGTATCACGATTATCAAAAAATATGTATTGGTGACGATGTCCCATTACAGCCTACAGAGCAGTCTTTATCCTACCCCTAATACAAAATCCCATAGGCTTAACATTGCGTTTCCGTATGCCACGCTGCCTGACATACAGAGTTTTATATGCTACTCGTGGCATACAGAATTTTTATCACATAATATTCCAAAATCGAGGAGACGGGGTAGGATAGAATCAAAACCTGATTCGTTTTAATCTTGGCCACCGCATGCCACTCCTGGAGTTTTGGCTCGGGACATCACTATGCCAAACTCCAGTCGTGGCATACGGTGGCCAAGATTAAAACTCATCCAGTTTTACGATAGTAGGTAATGAGAAGGACTGTGTATGTAGGAATAACATTAAAAAATCATAGGTAACGATCATCTTTGTGGCAATTCAACTCTCTACCTACAATCAGATGTCAAAGCACTGACCGACTACGGTGTTGGTCTCCTCTTAACCACCGGGCACCCTGCCTCACAGTCTGCTGTATGATGTGGATGAATAATCATGGAGTTTTAGAACTAGGAACTAGGAAGTGGAGTTATAAAACTGAGGGCAAATGGCATGTCTGTCATTAGTAAATGAGAATGGAGTTATAAAACTGAGGGCAAATGGTATGTCTGTCATTAGTAAATGAGAATGGAGTTATAAAACTGAGGGCAAATGGTATGTCTGTCATTAGTAAATGAGAATGGAGTTATAAAACTGAGGGCAAATGGCATGTCTGTCATTAGTAAATGAGAATGGAGTTATAAAACTGAGGGCAAATGGCATGTCTGTCATTAGTAAATGAGAATGGAGTTATAAAACTGAGGGCAAATGGCATGTCTGTCATTAGTAAATGAGAATGGAGTTATAAAACTGAGGGCAAATGGCATGTCTGTCATTAGTAAATGAGAATGGAGTTATAAAACTGAGGGCAAATGGTATGTCTGTCATTAGTAAATGAGAATGGAGTTATAAAACTGAGGGCAAATGGTATGTCTGTCATTAGTAAATGAGAATGGAGTTATAAAACTGAGGGCAAATGGCATGTCTGTCATTAGTAAATGAGAATGGAGTTATAAAACTGAGGGCAAATGGCATGTCTGTCATTAGTAAATGAGAATGGAGTTATAAAACTGAGGGCAAATGGCATGTCTGTCATTAGTAAATGAGAATGGAGTTATAAAACTAGGAGCAAATGGTATGTCTGTCATTAGTAAATGAGAATGGAGTTATAAAACTGAGGGCAAATGGCATGTCTGTCATTAGTATATGAGAATGGAGTTATAAAACTGAGGGCAAATGGCATGTCTGTCATTAGTAAATGAGAATGGAGTTATAAAACTAGGAGCAAATGGTATGTCTGTCATTAGTATATAAGAATGGAGTTATAAAACTGAGGGCGAATGGCATGTCTGTCATTAGTAAATGAGAATGGAGTTATAAAACTGAGGGCAAATGGCATGTCTGTCATTAGTAAATGAGAATGGAGTTATAAAACTGAGGGCAAATGGCATGTCTGTCATTAGTAAATGAGAATGGAGTTATAAAACTAGGAGCAAATGGTATCTTCGGCATTGATGAATGAGCGTGGAATTACATATAAATAACGCTTCGGGTTAAATTCAGTCTGTAACTCACATGCATCCAGTAACTTGCTGCACCTGCAATTGCCTGCCTAAGATCCAAATAATTCAAACACCAGTAGGCCAATGAGGTATTTCTAGTGAGTAGTCATGGTCAGTTGAGACACTGAGACACTAGCCCTCTAATCCCAATGTCACAGTGTTAGCATGCAGATGCTGAAGGATTAGTTTTTTGCAGCAAGCTCAAAGTCTATGTGACTCGGCGTGTGGCCCACGCTCAATGAAAGTCTCCATAACGTCTCCTATCCCAGCCAGGTAGCGTGTATGAGCGTGTGACCCACGTTCAATAATACATCCTGACTCCATCAAGTGCTACTCGGGCATCTTTATCATGCAATTATTCAGACGTTAAAGTATGATCACAAAAAAATCCCAGATTCAAATGTGGTACATTCGGCCCTCACTAACACTTCGCCTCTACGAGGTACATTCGGCCCTCAATGACACCTCGCCTCTACGAGGTACATTCGGCCCTCAATGACACCCCGCCTTTACGAGGTATATTTGGCCTCACTGACACCCCGCCTTTATGAGGTACATTCGGCCCTCACTGACACCCCGCCTTTATGAGGTACATTCGGCCCTCACTGACACCCCGCCTTTACGAGGTACATTCGGCCCTCACTGACACCTCGCCTTTACGAGGTACATTCGGCCCTCACTGACACTCCGCCTCTATGAGGTACATTCGGCCCTCACAGACACCCCGCCTCTATAAGGTACATTCGGCCCACACTGACACCCCGCCTCTATGAGGTACATTCGGCCCTCACTGACACTTCGCCTCTATGAGGTACATTCGGCCCTCACAGACATCCCGCCTCTATGAGGTACATTCGGCCCTCACTGACACCCCGCCTCTATGAGGTAATTCGGCCCTCACTGACACTTCGCCTCTATGAGGTAATTCGGCCCTCACTGACTCTCCGCCTCTACGAGGTACATTCGGCCCTCACTGACACTTCGCCTCTATAAGGTACATTCGGCCCTCACTGACACCTCGCCTCTATAAGGTACATTCGGCCCTCACTGACATCCCGCCTCTATGAGGTACATTCGGCCCTCACTGACATTCCGCCTTTACAAGGTACATTCGGCCCTCACTGACACTTCGCCTCTATGAGGTACATTGGGCCCTCACTGACACTTCGCCTCTATGAGGTACATTCGGCCCTCTCTGAGTGGGCCCTCAGTGACTGTAACGTCTCCACTCGCCTTCTGCTAACTCCACTTTGTCACTACTACTCACAGGTCAAATTCCAACGGAGGGGTGCTAACTGCAAAGAGTTGTCCCCCTCCCCTCATAGACTGGCTCCCTGTCCAGATAGACCTGCAGGCTTAATGCAAGTCCAGAATAAATAAAATAAATAAGAAAAGGATACAGGGACTGAGGCCAGTCTACAGTCTCTGTCTGCCAATGTGGCATTCTCCAAGCAGATCTTTTGCGGAAGTAGAATAGAGAATTAGAGATCTCTGAAAAAGATGGAGGCGTTACCCATAGTGCACCAAAAAAATGGAAGCCGTTACCTGGCCTATAATGTGAAAAGGGCAGGCTTCCAGGCTACTCCTTTCACTGCTATATAAGTCAAATGGTAGACCCAGCAGCCAATAACTGCATTCAGAGCAAAACCACGACCTTCACTCTGACCTCCTTATATAGGGTTAATAGCGCCTTGGGACAGTTCTACACTCTATAGTTGACCTGAATCTAGTGGGCCAAACTAGTGGGTCGAGTGATTCTATCCCTGGCATTAACTAGCTGTGTACTCACATGCATTACTCTCATCTTACACCACACAACGCCACATAGTTAACCTCGTCTTAATACTGCGAGGAGGACAGATCCACATCTTACCCTTTTTATCGCCCACCCAATGCGTAACGTGATATCCGACATGTCACGTGACCTCTAGAAAGGATATGACGTCAGAGGGGACGCAGGTTGTGTAGAAGGAAAGAGCAAAGATTGTCTGTTACAATGCTGTGATAAATAACACACTACGACTACAACTACGACTACAAATACGACTACGACCAAGACCTACGACAACAAACATTACTACAACAATAACTACAAACAATGATTGTCTTTTACAATGCTGTAATAAACAACAAACTAGGACTACCACCACGACTAATGTTGTGACTATAAGCACGACCTACGACCACAAACCATACCACGATATTGACCATCATCACAGCTAAGACTAGAATCATGACTACGACCACGATTTACGACCACAAACCTTACTATGACCACGAGCTTGACCAAGACTACGACCTACGTCCATGACTACGATCACGACTACGACCACGACCACCAACACAACACAACGATCGTGATGCTCTCTACCAGTACGCCTCCCACCACCAGTAGGGCCACAGCAGGCGGCTACACACAACAACCACATCAACTGCCGCCACTGCTGTACAGCGGCCTGACAGCCACCCTCAGCCCCCCTCAACCCACCACCACCACCACCTCCATACCTCCCCTGTACCACAACACACCCACCCTCAGCACCCCTCAACCCTCCACCACCACCACCACCTCCATACCTCCCCTGTACCACGACACACCCACCCTCAGCCCCCCTCAACCCACCACCACCACCATCACCTCCGTACTTCCCCTGTACCACGACACACCCACCCTCAGCACCCCTCAACCCTCCACCACCACCACCACCTCCATACTTCCCCTGTACCACAACACACCCGACCTCAGCCTCCCTCAACCCTCCACCACCACCTCCATACCTCCCCTGTACCACGACACACCCACCCTCAGCCCCCCTCAACCCTCCACCACCACCTCCATACTTCCCCTGTACCACGACACACCCACCCTCAGCCCCCCTCAACCCTCCACCACCACCTCCATACTTCCCCTGTACCACGACACACCCACCCTCAGCACCCCTCAACCCTCCACCACCACCACCACCTCCATACTTCCCCTGTACCACAACACACCCGACCTCAGCCTCCCTCAACCCTCCACCACCACCTCCATACCTCCCCTGTACCACGACACACCCACCCTCAGCACCCCTCAACCCTCCACCACCACCACCACCTCCATACCTCCCCTGTACCACGACACACCCACCCTCAGCACCCCTCAACCCTCCACCACCACCACCACCTCCATACCTCCCCTGTACCACGACACACCCACCCTCAGCCCCCCTCAACCCTCCACCTCCACCTCCGTACTTCCCCTGTACCACGACACACCCACCCTCAGCCCCCCCCTCAACCCTCCACCATCACCTCCATACTACCCCTGTACCACGACACACCCACCCTCAGCCCCCCTCAACCCTCCACCACCACCTCCATACCTCCCCTGTACCACGACACACCCACCCTCAGCCCCCCTCAACCCTCCACCACCATCACCTCCGTACTTCCCCTGTACCACGACACACCCACCCTCAGCCCCCCTCAACCCTCCACCACCACCACCTCCTTACTTCCCCTGTACCACGACACACCCACCCTTAGCCCCCCCCTCAACCCTCCACCACCACCACCTCCATACCTCCCCTGTACCACGACACACCCACCCTCAGCCCCCCTCAACCCTCCACCACCATCACCTCCGTACTTCCCCTGTACCACGACACACCCACCCTCAGCCCCCCCCTCAACCCTCCACCATCACCTCCATACTACCCCTGTACCACGACACACCCACCCTCAGCCCCCCTCAACCCTCCACCACCACCTCCGTACTTCCCCTGTACCACGACACACCCACCCTCAGCCCCCCTCAACCCTCCACCACCACCACCTCCTTACTTCCCCTGTACCACGACACACCCACCCTCAGCCCCCCTCAACCCTCCACCACCACCACCTCCATACTTCCCCTGTACCACGACACACCCAACCTTAGCCCCCCCCCTCAACCCTCCACCACCACCACCTCCTTACTTCCCCTGTACCACGACACAGCCACCCTTAGCCCCCCCCTCAACCCACCACCACCACCACCTCAATACTTCCCCTGTACCACGACACACCCACCCTTAGCCCCCCCCTCAACCCTCCACCACCACCTCCTTACTTCCCCTGTACCACGACACACCCACCCTTAGCCCCCCCTCAACCCACCACCACCACCACCTCAATACTTCCCCTGTACCACGACACACCCACCCTTAGCCCCCCCCTCAACCCTCCACCACCACCACCTCCTTACTTCCCCTGTACCACGACACACCCACCCTTAGCCCCCCCCTCAACCCTCCACCACCACCACCTCCTTACTTCCCCTGTACCACGACACACCCACCCTTAGCCCCCCCCTCAACCCTCCACCACCACCACCTCCGTACTTTCCTTGTACCATGACACACCCACCCTCAGCCCCCCTCAACCCTCCACCACCACCACCACCTACTTCCCCTGTACCACGACACACCCACCCTCAGCCCCCCTCAACCCTCCACCACCACCTCCATACCTCCCCTGTACCACAACACACCCACCCTCAGCCCCCCTCAACCCTCCACCACCACCACCTCCATACTTTCCCTGTACCACGACACACCCACCCTCAGCCCCCCTCAACCCTCCACCACCACCACCACCTACTTCCCCTGTACCATGACACACCCACCCTTAGCCCCCCCCTCAACCCACCACCACCACCACCTCAATACTTCCCCTGTACCACGACACACCCACCCTTAGCCCCCCCCTCAACCCTCCACCACCACCACCTCCTTACTTCCCCTGTACCACGACACACCCACCCTTAGCCCCCCCCTCAACCCTCCACCACCACCACCACCTACTTCCCCTGTACCATGACACAGCCCTCACACCACCTCCGTACTTTCCTTGTACCATGACACAGCCCTCACACCACCTCCGTACTTTCCCTGTACCATGACACAGCCCTCACACCACCTCCGCACTTTCCTTGTACCATGACACAGCCCTCACACCACCTCCGTACTTTCCCTGTACCATGACACAGCCCTCACACCACCTCCGTACTTTCCCTGTACCATGACACAGCCCTCACACCACCTCCGTACTTTCCCTGTACCAAGACACAGCCCTCACACCACCTCCGCACTTTCCCTGTACCATGACACAGCCCTTATACCACCTCCGTACTTTCCCTGTACCATGACACAGCCCTCACACCACCTCCGTACTTTCCCTGTACCATGACACAGCCCTCACACCACCTCCGTACTTTCCTTGTACTGTAAACCAGAGCAGCACCGCGCCCCGCCCCCTCGCGGTACCAGGCCGCACTACACGTATACCACACGTTGAGACGGGTTCGTTTCACACCAGTCCCGCCCGCCGCCCACAGCAGCAGAACCAGGAGGAGGAGGAGGAGGAGGAGCAGGGAGGCCGGGCCTGCCGCACACTCCAGGGCCGCCGAGTCACAGCAGGAGGGAGAGGGAGGAGGGAGAACCTCTCCACGATCCGCCCTGAGATACAGGAGGAGAGAGGAGGGAGGAAGGAGAACCTCTCGACGGTCCGCCCGGAGAGGACGCCAAGCCGCGCGTCCCTCAGCCTGCTGCCGCCTGGTGGTCCGGGCCCGCACTACGCGAGGCCACCAGGTGCATGTCGGGAAGGACGCGGGTCGCAGGAGGGAGGCCCGGACACCAGGGTGGATCACGGCGAGTCGTCAGTGGATCACCACCACACGGTCAGGGATTAACAGCGCCATACCACCGTGATACACGCGCCTACTGCACTACACGCCCGTACTACACGCCGCCGACCTCCCGGCCCGTGCGAGCAGCCCCGAGTCCGTGGGAGAACCTTCCCCCGCCAGCCCTCAGAGCAGCTCCCGGCCAGCTCCACGAGCAGCCCGACCCCGGCCCGTGTGAGCAACTCGCCGGCCGCTCCCCGGCAGCTACACCGAGCAGTACCCGTGTGAGCACTTCCCCGGCAGCTCCCCGAGCAACTCGCCGGCCCGTGTGGGCACTTCCCCGGCAGCCCCCCGAGCATCTCCCGAGCAGCTCTTCCCCGGCGCGTGTAAGTACGTCCCCGGCAGCTCGCAGCCCGGAGCCGGTGTGAGCAGTCCCCGGCCCGTGTGAGCAGCTCGCCGGCAGCCCCCCGCCCCACCCGCGGCCGGCCATGGCTCAGCGGCGGCCCGGGTCGCTGGGGCGGCGGGGCCGGAGCCGCCCGGCCTCGTGGCACGCCGGCTTCCCGCCCGACGTGACGGCGCCCCGGAGACTGGACGTGGAGCGGATCCTGTACGAGCCCCGCGCCCGCCTGGAAGGTAAGAGTCGGGGTCTGTACAGTAAGGACGGGTAGAGGGTGGACGGGTAGGGGTGGACGGGTAGGGGGTGGACGGGTAGGGGGAGGACGGGTAGGGGCTGGACGGGTAGGTGGTGGACGGGTAGAGGGTGGACGGGTAGGGGGAGGACGGGTAGGTGGTGGACGGGTAGGTGGTGGACGGGTAGGGGGAGGACGGGTAGAGGGTGGACGGGTAGGGGGAGGACGGGTAGGGGGAGGACGGGTAGGTGGTGGACGGGTAGGTGGTGGACGGGTAGGGGGAGGACGGGTAGGTGGTGGACGGGTAGGTGGTGGACGGGTAGGTGGTGGACGGGTAGGGGGAGGACGGGTAGGGGGAGGACGGGTAGGGGGAGGACGGGTAGGTGGTGGACGGGTAGGGGGAGGACGGGTAGGTGGTGGACGGGTAGGTGGTGGACGGGTAGGTGGTGGACGGGTAGGGGGAGGACGGGTAGGGGGAGGACGGGTAGGGGGAGGACGGGTAGGTGGTGGACGGGTAGGGGGTGGACGGGTAGGGGGTGGACGGGTAGAGGGTGGACGGGTAGAGGGTGGACGGGTAGAGGGTGGACGGGTAGAGGGTGGACGGGTAGAGGGTGGACGGGTAGGGGGTGGACGGGTAGGGGGAGGACGGGTAGGTGGTGGACGGGTAGAGGGTGGACGGGTAGAGGGTGGACGGGTAGGGGGTGGACGGGTAGGGGGTGGACGGGTAGGGGGTGGACGGGTAGGTGGTGGACGGGTAGGGTGGACGGGTAGGGGGTGGACGGGTAGGGGGTGGATGGGTAGGGGGTGGACGGGTAGAGGGTGGACGGGTAGAGGGTGGACGGGTAGGGGGTGGACGGGTAGGGGGTGGACGGGTAGGGGTGGACGGGTAGAGGGTGGACGGGTAGGGGGTGGACGGGTAGGGGTGGACGGGTAGAGGGTGGACGGGTAGAGGGTGGACGGGTAGAGGGTGGACGGGTAGAGGGTGGACGGGTAGGTGGTGGACGGGTAGGGGGTGGACGGGTAGAGGGTGGATGGGTAGAGGGTGGACGGGTAGGTGGTGGACGGGTAGGGGGTGGACGGGTAGAGGGTGGACGGGTAGGGGGTGGACGGGTAGGGGGTGGACGGGTAGAGGGTGGACGGGTAGAGGGTGGACGGGTAGGTGGTGGACGGGTAGGGGGTGGACGGGTAGAGGGTGGACGGGTAGGGGGTGGACGGGTAGGTGGTGGACGGGTAGGGGGTGGACGGGTAGGTGGTGGACGGGTAGAGGGTGGAGTGTGATCGGGAGGCCTACTCCGGTCTGTGGGTCAGCGCTGTAATCCATTATTTATCCTACCCCTGATATAAAATCCCATAGGCTTAACGTTGAGTTTCTGTATGCCACGCTCACTGGCATACAGAGTTTTATATGCTACTCGTGGCATACAGAATTGTTATCACCTAATATTCCAAAATCGAGGAGACGGGGTAGGATAAAATCAAAATCTAATTCGTTTTAATTGTGGCCACCGCATGCCACTCCTGGAGTTTGGACTCCGGACTTCACTCGGCTTCACCTCATGAAGTCATTATGCCAAACTTCAGCCGTGACATACGGTGGCCAAGATTAGAACTCATCCAGTTTTACGAAAGTAACCAATCAACTATTCACACGATGGGATTCATGTAACTCACAGGGTGTTTGCCCCCTGCTGAGATTCAGTACAGGAACACTAACTCCTAATCTAAATTGTATGTTTCTATTTCCCTGATACATGTTTTTCCCCTGAAGTGCCGACATTTACCCCTAAAAAGGAACAGAATCTCATGATATTTTGAACCCTGTGAGGTACATGAATCCCTCTGTGTGAATTCCACTTAAGAGACACTCTCAGTGGTCCTACCGCAACATTCCTACAGCACTAAACACCAATACTATACACTGATATAGCCTACCTGCAATATATTATTGTATAACTTTAAATGTATTGATACAAAGCTGTACCACCATTAGAACCGGCCTGTGGGCCAGAAATGAGAGTTCAATAAAAAAAAATAATAATAGGAGCAAATGGCATGTTCATCATTGATGAGTGAGCATGGAGGTATAAAAAAAAGATTAATTTTATTTATTTATTTGTATTTAGTTTATGGGCCATTTCCTGTAACCAACTTGGCACCCAGCCAAAGTGCAATCTATACGGTTACCTTTATAGGGTTCAAATATATCACTCAAAAGTAGGTCAATACCTTCACAGCACCAAGAAGAAAGGACATGTTTATCAATTATGAAGAAGCGTTGAATTATACAAAAGGAATTATCAAATGTTTGGGTTTTATCCATGGTGTTGTTCATTTGGTGTAACTCACTTGGCCACCAGCTACTTCTACAACTGCCTTTGGAAGGTCAAAATGTGTCAGACAGCAGTGGGTCACAGAGTTACTGCTCCCTATTGAGTGGTTATGGTCTGCTGGGCACTAAGACACTGGGTATCCGCACCCTACCAATGCCACAGAGTTTGCACACTTAGGTTTGGGTTTTATCTATTCAACTAGCCACTTCTACAACTGCATTAGTAGGGTCCAAATATATCAATTAGGATTAGTTATGGTCAGCTGGACACTCCTGGGACCTGTTTCACTAGTTTCGTGACAAAAGTGATAAGTCAGGCATGAAAAGCGGCAGCAACAGTGCAAGCAAGAACGGACAAAACAAAGTCACATTTCATAACGAAGAGTATCGGTCGATCCACGTAAACGTAAAGTAAAAGTTAACCTCAATTCCTTAAAAACAAACTGCAGACCTAATGTGACAATATCATAAACCCAAAATGATGTTTGAATCCTGTGACGTGCAGATTTGCCTAATTCTTATGATGTGTAGATTTGTCTAATTCTTATGTTTGGGGTCTGTCTTGTCCTAAGGGCAGCTACTTGTGTTGTCATGAAACTAGATAACCCCAATCTCTCTGCACCTTACCTTTGTCACAGAGTTAGCATGCAGACAGTCAAAGGTCAGGTTTTCATAGCAGGTTCAGAGTCTTCAACCTTCAACCTAGACTTGCTCAAGTGTTTGATTATGAGCATTCATTGAATGATTAAACACAATAAGAATAAAGTTCATTAAAGTATATATCCTTCTCTGACTGGCCAATGAATCAAAGACTTGTCCACTATGAACCAAATCTCCTGTATATGGCCTCAAGCCACTCCCTGTAACCCTATACCTCTCTCTACCCCTCCCCCCTCCCCTCCTCCAGTTCCCTGCCTGCCTGTGTTGTCATAGCAATAAATTTCGCCAATTGAGATCAAAGTGAGAGGGTATCAATTTCCCAGCAGATATCCTGACCAGTAGCCAGCATATCTGTATGAAGAGTGTTGGGAATACTGGAGCTAAACAGCGCCAGAAATCCAACACCATTACCGATTGTACCAATCTCTGTATCCCAGTGAGGAGGGTAGCCATAGGATGTAGGGACTGGAGCCAGTATCCCAGTGAGGAGGGTAGCCATAGGATGCAGGGACTGGAGCCAGTATCCCAGTGAGGAGGGTAGCCATAGGATGCAGGGACTGGAGCCAGTCTACCTTCAACCTCTCTAACTTCTCTGCAGCCTTCCTCTCCCAGACAGCGGGAATACAGCAATTGCATAACTCAGGAGTCCACCAATGGCACAGGGAAGCAATAGGCCAGTTACATAAGGCACTGCATCATGAAGTATTGATGGCTGATGAACGATAAAGTCTCAGTACAACCAGCCTTTATTGGCCAACATCTACGCACGGAACTAAAGCAAGAAGAAATAACAATAACAAACCCAAACTAGGAAGAAATGGTATGGAATCATCTTTAAAATATAACATTTTAAAGCCTTGGGTTTCATCAAGTCTGTGGTTTTTTTAAAAATTTTTACTGTAACGCACCTATAACCAGCCAACGAGTCACTTCTATAAGTGCCTTTGTAGGGTGCGAATATGTCCAACATCGGTGAGATGTGTCAGTCTGAGGTGGTTGGTCATGGTCAGCTGGGCACTCCTCTAAGACACTGAGACATTCGGCATCTGTGCCTTTTCCAATGTCAAAGTTGGCAGGCAGATATTGGAGAATTAGTATTTGCAGCATCTGAAAGTCTATCTAACCTCTTACTGAGCTATACTAGGCAGCTTTCTCAGTGGGTCCCACGCTCAATAGATGTGTAGCGGTGGCTGGGTTGTTCACCTGGCCCTGAAGGTCTAGATTGGCCACCACCTCTGTCTACACTACGTTCCAACTAAGAGGTTGGTAACGTTAAACCCTGGGCATGTCCACGGATTCTCACTCTCGAACCAAATAAGTATGTTCTACATGGATTCTGATATCCCAAATACTTGCAAAGAAATCTCCACATATTAATAAATTGATAAATAACCTTATCTCTGTGGCCATTTTATTAAAAATACACATTAAAATAAGATGAGAACATGGAAAAGTGGCTTCCAGGGTAAGACTACGAACATGGGTCATGGCAGGGGCATGGCCAGAGAGTGGTCGGACCACACAGTAAAAATAGATACACAGAGTAAAAATAGATACCAACCCCTAACAAACCTCTCTTACCCACTGCAATGGCATGATATACCCGCTACCACGCCAGGTCAAGGCCCCTCTCAATTTAATGTGACCAGAGCTAACGTAGTGTAGCTCGGGTGGCCAGTGTACTGAAGGTCAAGCTATCCTGACTTTGTTTGAAAGCTACCCTGTGATTTACAGAGACAAGTTTAAAAAAAATAGAAAATACCATAAAATCGGTCAGTTCTTACCAGGAAATTGGTCAGAATCCACCCTCGGAAGCCTGGTGTATGTGAGACACATAACTAATACAACCTCCACTAAGATTAACATGAAGGCTGGTCTGAGTATTAGAAACATGTCCATTAGAACCACCAATACATATGTCGGTAGCCACCGAAAGATTTGACCAGACTTTCTGGACATACTCGACATACACAGACGTGATACCGACATCTGTGTGGAGGTTGACGTAGGGCTGTGTCGAGTGAATCACTGTGAGGTGGACGTAGGGCTGTGTTCTGGGTGCTGCAGGGCAGCGTGTTTTTGTCTTGTTGTTCTCCCACACGCTTGTTTACGTACCGCTGCCTGTACTCCACCCCTACACAGGTACAGACCACTTGCCGCTCTCCTGGCCCCCTGCCATATCTCCCCACGTGTACAACCCGACACCTCCACCTGGTACCCCGCCTGGACGAGCGCCAGCCCGGCACCCCGTCTGAGTACTGAGTCTCGCAACCAGGCCACCAGGGGTCCGTTTAATAACCTACGCCTATCAGAGTACAGGGGTCTGTTTAATAACCTACGCCTATCAGAGTACAGGGGTCTGTTTAATAACCTACGCCTATCAGAGTACAGGGGTCTGTTTAATAAACCTACGCCTATCAGAGTACAGGGGTCCGTTTAATAACCTACGCCTATCAGAGTACAGGGGTCTGTTTAATAACCTACGCCTATCAGAGTACAGGGGTCCGTTTAATAACCTACGCCTATCAGAGTACAGGGGTCCGTTTAATAACCTATGCCTATCAGAGTACAGGGGTCTGTCTAATAACCTATGCCTATCAGAGTACAGGGGTCTGTTTAATAACCTATGCCTATCAGAGTACAGGGTTCTGTTTAATAACCTATGCCTATCAGAGTACAGGGGTCTGTTTAATAACCTATGCCTATCAGAGTACAGGGGTCTGTTTAATAACCTATGCCTATCAGAGTACAGGGGTCCGTTTAATAACCTATGCCTATCAGAATACAGGGGTCCGTTTAATAACCTATGCCTATCAGAATACAGGGGTCCGTTTAATAACCTATGCCTATCAGAGTACAGGGGTCTGTTTAATAACCTATGCCTATCAGAGTACAGGGGTCTGTTTAATAACCTATGCCTATCAGAGTACAGGGGTCCGTTTAATAACCTATGCCTATCAGAGTACAGGGGTCCGTTTAATAACCTATGCCTATCAGAGTACAGGGGTCCGTTTAATAACCTATGGCTATCAGAGTACAGGGGTCCGTTTAATAACCTATGCCTATCAGAGTACAGGGGTCTGTTTAATAATCTAGGATCGTACATGAAGACCCTTTTCTGTATGCCATAGAGACTCAGGGACGATGTGGGTCAACCTAATTCAACAGTTATGGACAACCTTATAGGTAATAAATTGGAGAAATGATGGGAAAAATGAGTGAACCGACCAGAAAGTAAGAAAGAAGTGAGAAACACAACAGGTGTGACACAGACAGTAGAAGGACAAGATGAGAGGGAGAGGGAGGGGGTATTTGAGGATGGCTGAGTGTCATATAGGGCACATAGCTATTGTGTTATAGAAGCTTTATGGATAGTCCATAATCATTGTTTACATGTCTCTGATCCTGTTAGTTCAGTACTTCTGCTTTTCAAATTTATGTTTGTATGAATGTATGATTTATACCGAGATACCTTCAGAAACAAACTTAGATTGACAAAATGATGTTTTAATGAAGCTTTATGATCATGTACGTTAAATTTGCCTTATTTTTATTTGATTGTGTTGTATTATTTTTTCTGTCAGCCATGGAGTATACGCACAGTCTGGAGCAGTTGTTATACACGCACGTTAAATTTGCCTTATTTTTATTTGATTGTGTTGTATTATTTTTTCTGTCAGCCATGGAGTATACGCACAGTCTGGAGCAGTTGTTATACACGTACGTTAAATTTGCCTTATTTTTATTTGATTGTGTTGTATTATTTTTTCTGTCAGCCATGGAGTATACGCACAGTCTGGAGCAGTTGTTATACACGCACGTTAAATTTGCCTTATTTTTATTTGATTGTGTTGTATTATTTTTTCTGTCAGCCATGGAGTATACGCACAGTCTGGAGCAGTTGTTCTACACGTCGTGCCTTGAACAAAGTGAGTGGCACGTCTTGCATGACGTGCACGCGCTTTGCACGTGTCCCGCCAGGCACGTTTCCTGCTACCGAGCATACTGACACGTTCCCTGCAACCGAGCATACTAACATGGTTTTTATAACATACTTTCTAAGACCGAGCATACTGACATGGTTTTTATAACATACTTTCTAAGACCGAGCATACTAACATGGTTTTTATAACATACTTTCTAAGACCGAGCATACTGACATGGTTTTTATAACATACTCTCTAAGACCGAGCATACTAACATGGTTTTTATAACATGCTCTCTAAGACCGAGCATACTAACATGGTTTTTATAACATGCTTTCTAAGACCGACCATACTAACATGGTTTTTATAACATACTTTCTAAGACCGAGCATACTAACATGGTTTTTATAACATGCTCTCTAAGACCGAGCATACTAACATGGTCTCTATGGCCGAGCATACTGACATGATCTCTAAGACCGAGCATACTGACATGGTCTCTAAGACCGAGCATACTAACATGATCTCTAAGACTGGGTATACTAATACGTTCCCTGCGACCGAGCATGCTGACACCCTCTCTAAGACCGAGCATACTAACATGGTCTTTATGACATACTATCTAAGACCGATCATCCTAACATGATCTCTAAGACCAAGCATACTGACATGCTGTCTAAGACCGAGCATACTAACATGGTTTTTATAACATGCTCTCTAAGACCGAGCATACTAACATGGTCTCTAGGACTGAGCATACTGACACGCTCTCTATGACCGAGCATACTGACAAGGTCTCTATGACCGAGCATACTGACATGGTCAGACACGCTCTCTAAGACCGAGCATACAGACACAGTCTCTAAGACCAAGCATTCTAACATGATCTCTAAGACCGAGCATACTGACACGCACTCTCAGACCGAGTATACCAACACGCTCTCTAAGACCGAGTATACTAGCAAGATCTCTAAGACCGAGCATACTGACACGCACTCTCAGACCGATCATACCAACACACTCTCTAAGACCGAGTATACTAACATGCTCCCTATGACAGAGCATACTGACACGCACTCTCAGACCGATCATACCAACACACTCTCTAAGACCGAGTATACTAACATGCTCCCTATGACAGAGCATACTATCATGCTTTCTATGACTGAGCATACGAACATGCTCCCTACGATCGAGCATACTGACACACTTTCTATTATCTAACTTACTGCCATATTCTCTATGACCGAGCATACTAACATGATTTCTATGACTAAGCAAACTGACATTCTATCTACGACTGAGCATACTGACATACTTTCTAAGACCGGGCATACCGACACACTCTCTAACATACTAACATACTCACTGTGACCAGGCATATTAATAACATGCCGTTCATAACCTAACATCCCAGCGTGCCTTCTATGACTGAACATACTAACATAGTCGCTGTGACCGAGCATACTAAATGCTCTCGGTAATCTAACATGCCAGCATGGTTTCTTTGACCGAGCATGCTAATATACTTTTTGCAACATAACATTAAGACCTACCCGCCCTCAGCAGTGTCCCCGCCTCATACACAGACTCACACGAGGATCTGTTTGTGTATCGTCGTCCGTTACATGACATACTCATCGGCCCTTTACAATAATCCTCATCACATTACATACCTGCAATGAAATTTCTTTTTTTCAGTGTGATATGATCTATATATATATAGTTATCATGAAATGCCTATTACCATTAACAAAAAACATATGCCTTCCTCATCGTTCTTGTTTCACATTGATCCAGCTAGGTATGACAGTATTTGCTTGTTATTTGTTGTTGGTTATTGAAGTTACGACCATGGGAACATCTTTTAGACTAAGTCCGGGATTATTATCAATTGATACAATTATGCTTCTAATCTGGACTACGCCTAGATAATCATCTGTTACGGTATGCTTTATCAAACACGCGTGTCCTGCCCGTACAGTAACAGCTAGAAGGGTCGGGTGATCCATGTTACATTATTAAAGTGATGTTTTTATTTTGGTATCGTCCACGTATTCGCCTGAATACACTGCTATGAATGCTATGTACAAAGTTCGCAGTTATTATGTCTCATGTATGAAAATTAAAATAATGAAGAATGGATAAACACAAGAGCAAGACGCACGAGAACCCGAAATAAAATACTTTTCGAATTGAGTACAACGAGATGTGCCACGGTATACAAAAGCCCATACCAGAGGGGTGCCCGTATGTGGAATGCCCTAAGTGAGGAAGTTCAAAATTTGCCTGATAAAGAACTTTAAAAAAAACTGTTAATCCGAGAAAAATGACAAACCCTGGACATTTAATTGGCATATGTATTGTATACTCATTATTATCTGTTTATCATAACAAATCTACTGTGAAAACGAAAGGTATATGTGCCTACGGTATGTATTAATGTATTTGTACTTTAGGGATATGCCTGAAAAACTCGACTATGTTGAGAGGCATTGACAAAAAAAATAGAATAAAAGAATTAACCACCTATTACGGAGTCTCCATAAAAAAAGCATTTGGTGTGCGTAATTTGCAAGCAGGAGATTAGGGAGGCCAGTAATGAATTGTTGTATTCATCATCCAGCCTCTCCAACAAATTTAACTGAAGAATTGCCACATTAAAGGGTATATCAATAGGGACTTATTTTGCTATATGGCACAAATGGACTATTTTCCCTTATACCACGGATTTGAGGCCGTATACCACAGATTTGAGGCCGTATACCACAAATTTGAATCTGCATCTGATATTTTCTAAATAATGGGTAGTGGTTTACTGAGTCCCCATACTTTCTTAATGGGTACTTTGTAGACCATGGATAAGAACCAATGAGTAGTGGTTTACTGGGTCCTAATATATTCTCAATTGTGACTTTGTATACCATGGATAATAAACAGTGGGTAGTGGTTTACTGAGTCCCCGTACACTTTCCATGGGGTCTTGGTATACCATGGATGATAAAAAATTCGACAATTCCTATCAAACAGATATACTACACACATGATAAATAAAATACACATCTCTAACTACAACCGCTAAGATCCTTGTCTAGACACATGTCGGGAGAGTCTTATCTATGTTAGATTCGCCCTCCAGGAAATACCAGGAGTAAGACACTGGAGTGTGACTCAGAGTGTGGTCCCTTCTCCAGGGTCGGGTGTCAGATCCGTGTACTCCACCCCAGGCAGGCCCACCACATCCCTCCGCCTCCTACACTGTATTACCCACCTGATACGGAGTCTCCATACTAAGCCTATGGAGATTACAGATCGCTACTGAGGAGGATACGGAGCTCCGTACCCTCCTAGGAGGATACAGATTTTTGAGATGAAAGTAGTCCCAAACATAACTTCTTGATTACGTTGAAAAGTTTTCTAACGATCATATTTATTGCTTAAATCTAAAAATAAGTGAGTGATGAATACAACATTACCATAATTTCGATCTGTGTGGCCGTAGTTGACGCTACGCAATACGTGTCAACTAGGCGGAGAATACGGCCACTCAGATCGAAATCATAGTAATATTGTGTACATATTGTGTGGATATGATTTTTTCTCACCCCTGGTATTTTTTCTCTATAGACTTAACTTTTGGAACTTGTATTCAACGCTCATTGAGTATTTAGAAATGATACTCAATGTGATATTAGTCATTGTGAAGGGTGAGATAAATTCAGAAACCTATTGCAGTTTATGGTCAGAGCTCAATCCCATCTCGTTTGAATCGCTACGTAATTCGCGCAGCTTCGCCTTGTGAATAACTATGCGATCCAAACTCGATAGGATGCGAGCTCTGACCCTGAACTTTTTTTCTATAAAAGTTCTGAGGAAATAATCAGAAACTAACAAACTCCAGGAATTAATTTTCAGTTGAAATGGAGGTATTTTCTTTTATTTCACTAAACTGTTGCAGAGTGGTACATTCATTGACACAGCGTTTTGGCTAGACTTGCTCAAGTCTTTGATTGTAGACATTATTAAGAAATAAAACTACCATGCAACACGTGGACTTCTCCTAATGCCTGACAGGCCCAGGAGTCACGGTGAGGAGGGGACGAGTAGGTGGAGGGGTATGGGGGGGGGGGGGGGGCTGAAGCCAGTCTAGTCACGTCACTGTATCACTGTGAGGAGGGTAGCAGTACATTGAGGGGCACATGGACTAAAGCCTGAATCCCAGCGAGGAGGGGACGAGTAGGTGGAGGGGTATGGGGGGGGGGGGGGGGGGGCTGAAGCCAGTCTACGTTTCGACGGCGGCTTTATCTGGAGGAAACATTGTGTCAACGAATATACTGTGTCACCTCTGGATGAAGAGCGGAAATAATGATAATAATAAAAATGATAATAATGATTATGATGACAGTAAAGAAATACCACTGAACAACATCATAAATCATAACTTTATATTTTCGTTATGGCAAATGTGTCACCATTTTATGGGTTTCCCCATAAATATACAAAAAACTCAACCTACATGTTATTTTTACGCGGGAGATCATGGTACCATAAGGTGGACAAAAAGCAAATGTGATAACATTTTCTTCCCATGAATTCTGAGAATTACTGTGAGTAGTGTGACATGTGACTCATCTAGTGTGGTTCAGGGCTGCATTCTGTTCTCACCACGGGAAGAGAGGAGGACACTGGATAAACACGATGACAATCATGGCGAGAGGGTCGGGAAAAGATGGTATAACTAAATATGCAGCAATTGTGTTATGGGCGGCTGCTAGCCTTGTCACAGGAGCATGATGCCTCCAGGCATTCCTGTGTGTACTGCAGCATGATGCCTC
>OX465583.1:5039555-5160703 GCA_950022655.1 Alentia gelatinosa
AAGACTTGGGAAAAATACTGAGAAACGCTGTGGTATTAAAAAGAGAAGAATGATGGCCTATAATATCTGCAGGGGTCCGTTTGATAATCGAGGAACGGACATGAAGACCACTTTCTGCATCCCAAGTAGACCCAAGGACTATGTGGGTCGACTTTATTCAAAACTGACAGACAACCTTATGGATGGCTAAGACTATAACTTTACTGTTATTAAACGATAACCCTTGTGCGAGGTACAGTAAAGAGGCTAGATTATCAAACGGGCCCCTGGGACATAAACGTACTATATTCTGTTCACATTTTAGGACAATGACATTGGATTTACTATGTACAATTACAACACTCTAGACCTTTTCTTATTATATTTTTTGTAGAGCTTTAAGTGGAGTTATCACCAATTAGGTTAACTGCCTGCTCTGAGTGTGAGTAGTACGCTATGTGGGGGTGAGTCAGTGTTTGGAGAATTCTACGGGGATGATGTATGATTATGACGTTATAATGGGACACTGTCGCCTGGAAAACGCCACACTTCACAGTGAAGTACAATAAGGTCACTTCCCTGTGTGTGTGACACAGTCAGAGTCATCGTACACTTTATCCTACCCCTGATAAAAAGCCCCATAGGCTTAACATTGGGTCACTGTATTCGGTCTGGAGTTCAGAAAAATGAAAAATATCGCTGTAATGGGATACACTTGACAAATGACGTCATTTGTTAATATAGAAGTAATTTAGACGGGCGGGGGTAGGATAAATTCTAAACCAAACTCGAGGTAGTCATGTTATTGTTCATCGCACTCCGGCAAGATTGGGTATTACTGCTCTCGGCTTTGCCTCGCGCAGTAATATGCGATCTTGCCGTTGTGCGATAAACAACAACGCGGCTAACTCTTGTTTGGTTTCTCCATAGTACTATGACAATACGACTGGCAGAGTTTCAGCTCCTTCAAATGACTCTAATCGCTGCGGTGCGTGGTGAGGTTTGGTTTAGGAAATGGAAGCCATATGTTTTTCATTCTGAGAGGAGAATCTCATTTTATCCAGTCATCACACACCGATTTCCTACTGGAAGGAAACATGAATCGTTTAGGGTTTTGTCATTTAATGGGAAACCAATAGACAGAATCTGACATGTTTTGTTCGTGCCAACTTACTGGAAATACAGTATAAGTGGTATTGGTGTTTCTATAATAGACAGAATCCTACATGTTTTGTTTGTGCCATCTTACCGGAGATGCAGTATAAGTGATATTGGTGTTTCTATAATAGACAGAATCCTACATGTTTTGTTTGTGCCAACTTACTGGAGATACAGTATAAGTGATATTGGTGTTTCTATAATAGACAGAATCCTACATATTTTGTTTGTGCCAACTTACTGGAGATACAGTATAAGTGATATTGGTGTTTCTATAATAGACAGAATCCTACATATTTTGTTTGTGCCAACTTACTGGAGATGCAGTATAAGTGATATTGGTGTTTCTATAATAGACAGAATCCTACATATTTTGTTTGTGCCAACTTACTGGAGATACAGTATAAGTGATATTGGTGTTTCGATAATAGACAGAATCCTACAAAAAAAATATCCAACCAGGGAATCCTCAGTCGAATCCATTGGAACGAAAAAATTAACAAAAAAGAAAAAGAAAAAGAAAAAGAATCCTACATGTTTTGTATGTGCCAACTTACCATAGATACAGTATAAGTGGTATTGGTGTTTCTATAAAAGACAGAATCCTACATATTTTGTTCGTGCCAACTTACTGGAGATACAGTATAAGTGATATTGGTGTTTCTACGATTGTAAAACTACTCTATGTTATGAACGTGCCAACATGTGATGGGCGCATTATAAGTGATATGCATCCTAGTCTTATCGTGCCAGCGGGGTGGGGGCAGGTGTATAAACAGAGGTGGAGTCGTTTTTACCACCTGCTTAGAACAGCTGTGCCTGCAAACACAGTTAATATCCACTCATACAACATCGTGATGGTGTACCTCTAAATCTCAACATCAATCAAAATGTACATCCTATTCATACTGTATATCAACAATTGTAACATAATTTCAAACCAAATTATGATTGTCATATAAGATACAATATAAGGATGTTTAAGCTATATCAGCATAGGGACCATCCATAAAGTATGTACATAAAAATTCTGAGAATTTTGATACCCCCACCCCTACTCTCAATCTTGTACGCAATAGAACAAAGAAGGAGCACACGTAAAATATTTTGACCCCTTAACCCCCCCCTCCTTGATGCGTACTATGGCCCCATATACTATTTTCTACTATGTCTTATTATTGGATAATGTCTTTTCATATTCTTTCATCATAATTTTACTTATATTCAATTGTAGTACATTGGTAAAGATTCAATACTCTGGTAGATCGGCTAGTGATACTTTCTGATATATCAGTATTGTGAGGTCATACATGCCTCGTTATATAAATACTATCATGACACACTCCCTTAGTTCACCTCTTTTTCTGCTGCTGACCCATTGTCAAGTCTAGAGCCTTACTTACATAAGGGGAGACCTTAAGAGTAAGGGAGTAAGAACTCACAGATGTACTATGTACTACTATGAGACAAGAACTTAACTGATTTATTGAAAAGAGGGTTTCTTCTTTTATACTCATAGCAAAGGGCTGAGATGACAGGCTTGGCATCTGTGAGCTCTTCACTCTCATTGGATGTTGGACCAACAGCCAATAGGGGATGACCAAATCATTCCGGTTGAGTGCCTGTTCCGGTCTGTCGCACATGTCAGGAGGCCACTCTTGACACCGAACAACAGTGTCATTGGTAGAGCACCCTGCCTTCATGTGGACATACTAGGAACTAAAGCTGAGCGATAATAGGGGTATTATAGGTCATTCAAAACATGGCAGTCATACTGTAAACATCAGGGAGGAGGTTACTAACCAAAATGGTGACTGTTCCAATTCACTCAATCTGTTCACTAATAATTAGGGGTAATTGTGATGATTACTTTCTTCTCATAGAACCAATATTACTTGGCCATGATAGGAATCTATAGACCAGAACTTTACCCCATGGTAGTTATGGGGGATAATAACAGAAGAATACAGCGTCGTATTTGTAGTGTTTAGGGTTTGCCTTTACTACAGCGTCATATATCAGGGGCGTCAGAACATTTTGAAAGTGGGGGGGCGAACTGAAAAATTGCTGACTTTTTTCTTGGTATTGGGTCTGACTTTGAGATTGACCTGTCCCATTGGATTTACCGTAAATCATCGAAAAATCTGAGAAAAGTCAGGTCGTTACAGTTAGGTCAAGTCAGACTTTGACACTTTCCCACAGTGAAAAGTCAGGGCTTAGCCATTATTGTTAATTGCTGTCGCCTCGTCTCCTCGTGGTGCAGACCGGTTATGCTTGCATGCAAGCATAACAAAAGCGACCAGGGTAGGGAGTTAGCTCAGTGGTAAAGAGCACTGGACTTCGAATATCAAGGTTGTCAGACTTTGTTGATTCAGGTACCACTGCAGCCACTTTTCTCCTTCACCCCCAGCAGTGGTAGATACCTATACTCCTATATCAAGGGTCAATCCTTCGCATACCATGTCTATGTGGTGTGGGAAGTAAAAGAACTCTCACCTCGGTAAATGTGTAGGGGTGAGGTTTCCACCAAAATTCAATTCATAGATTTGATCACCACCCTTGTGGTGTAAAAGAACCTCGAGAAAGTCTAGTGAGAACCTACAATGGTTAACTTGACGTTAAATCAAACCAACCAACCAACCAACCATAGCCATTATTGCACGCTAAAGAGTCACACTTTGATATCTTACCACGGGAAAAATCAGGGCTTAGCCCTAATTGCATGCTAAAGAATCAGACTTTGATATTTTACCACGGTGAAAAGTCAGGGCATAGCCACCATTGCACAGTAAAAGGTCAGACTCTGACATATTTCTATGGTGAAAAGTCAGAGCTCAGCCATCATTGCAAGCTAAAGAGTCAGACTTTGATATTTTACCATGGTGAAAAGTCATGTCTTAAAAAAAAAAAAAATTCCAACCACGGAGACTAGAAATAGACTCCGACGGAACGAAAAATAAAACCGAAAAGTCATGTCTTAGCCATCATTGCACACTAAAAAATCAGACTTTGACTTTTTCAACTGTGGAAAGTAAGGGCTTAGCCATCATTGCATGCTAAAGAGTCAGACTTTGACACTTTTCCATGGTGAAAACTCAGGGATTAGTCTGACTTTGATATTTTACTACGGTAAAAAGTCAGGGTTTAGCCCTAATTGCACGCTAAAGAGTCAGACTTTGACACTTTTCCATGGTGAAAAGTCAGGGATTAGCCATCATTGAACACTAAAGAGTCAGACTTTGATATTTTACCACGGTGAAAAGTCAGGGTTTAGCCCTAATTGCACGCTAAAGAGTCAGACTTTGATATTTTACCACAGTGAAAAGTCAGGGTTTAGCCCTCATTGCATGCTAAAGAGTCAGACTTTGACACTTTTCCATGGTGAAAGGTCAGGACTTATCCATCATTGCATAGTAAAAGGTCAGACCTTGACATATTTCCACGGTGAAAAGTTTGAGTTTTGCCCTAATTGCACGCTAAATAGTTAGACTTTGATATTTTGCTACGGTGAAAAGTCAGGGCTTAGCCACCATTGCACAGTAAGGCCCGGCGTCCACCTACTACGATAGAATCGTAGACTTCCCGATATGGCACCGATACAAAATGTCAAAATCGTTGCCATTTCGGGAAGGTGCAAAATCGTAGACATATGTCTAGACAAGCCAATCCACCATGCGTTGTATGGGTTTTTTATCGGTGTCTAATCGCAGAAACGTAGTCAACTGCCCCGATATCAGGTAACTTTCCGAAGCGATTTTGATTTTTTTATCGGGAGGTGCATCGTAGACCATATCGGTGCCATATCGTAGTAGGTGGACGCCGGGCCTTAAAGGTCATACTCTGACATATTTCTATGGTGAAAAGTCAGGGCTTAGCCATCATTGCAAGCTAAAGAGTCAGACACTGACACTTTTCCACTGTGAAAAGTCAGGGCTTAGCCATCATTGCACGGTAAAAGGTCAGACTTTGACACTTTTCCACAGTGAAAAGTCAGGGCTTAGCCATCATTACACGGTAAATAGTCAGACTTTGATATTTTACCACGGTGAAAACTCAGGGATTAGTCTGACTTTGATATTTTACCATGGTGAAAAGTCAGGGTTTAGCCCTAATTGCACACTAAAGAGTCAGACTTTGACACTTTTCCATGGTGAAGAGTCATGTCTTAGCCATCATTGCACACTAAAAATTCAGACTTTGACATTTTTCCACTGCGAAAAGTAAGGGCTTAGCCATCATTGCATGCTAAAGAGTCAGACTTTGACACTTTTCCAATGTGAAAAGTAAGGGATTAGTCTGACTTTGATATTTTACCACGGTGAAAAGTCAGGGTTTAGCCCTAATTGCACGCTAAAGAGTCAGACTTTGACACTTTTCCATGGTGAAAAGTCAGGGATTAGCCATCATTGAACACTAAAGAGTCAGACTTTGATATTTTACCACAGTGAAAAGTCAGGGTTTAGCCATCATTGCACGCCAAAGAGTCAGCCTTTGACACTTTTCCATGGTGAAAGGTCAGGACTTATCCATCGTTGCATAGCAAAAGGTCAGACTTTGACATATTTCCATGGTGAAAAGTCAGGGCTTAGCCATCTTTGCACGCTAAAGAGTCAGATTTTGATATTTTACCATGGTGAAAAGTCAGAGTTTAGCCCTAATTGCACGCTAAATAGTTAGACTTTGATATTTTTCCACAGTGAAAAGTCAGGGTTTAGCCATCATTGTACGCTAAAGACTCAGACTTTGACACTTATCCATGGTGAAAAATCACGACAGTCTTTGTACTTGATTGAGTTAAATTTGAAGGTGCTGACTTTTTTGGGCTGGCAAAAAAGTGGGGGGGGCGGCCGCCCCCCCTGCCCCCCCTATTCTGACGCCACTGTATATTTCATAAACACTGCCTTATGTAG
This sequence comes from Alentia gelatinosa, assembly GCA_950022655.1. NCBI lineage: Eukaryota > Metazoa > Annelida > Polychaeta > Phyllodocida > Polynoidae > Alentia > Alentia gelatinosa. Next base: position 5,045,603 of record OX465583.1, read on the forward strand.
GGGGAACACAACAACCCAGTGTTTATGATGAGACGCAGCCCGTAATTCCACATTGTATCCAAACAAATTATGGTAAGATATTATAGATTTGGGGTATATGATGAATATGTAGAGGTTGGGTCAGTCAAGCGGTATGCGTTTACCAGTCCCTGCTGTGTAGTGGTCTGTGCACATAAGTGCCATGGGTCCGCCTGGACTACGTAGCTCTCAATTTCTGAATTTATCTCACCCTTCACATTGACTAATGGCCTAACCTTTGTGACATAATCCCCCATTGAGGATTTTAAAAAAAAATTCAGCAGGCATTGGATTCGAGTTCTTAATATTAAATCTATGGGGATAACTACCAGGGGAAAGATAATATAGAGGAAACCCATAAAAGTTTAGGGTCTGACCTCGAATTCCATCAAGTTTGAATCACGAAGTAATTCACAAGGCAAAGCCGGGTGAATTGCTATGTGATTCAAATGAGATGGGATCGAGCTCTGACCCTAAACTTGAATGGCTTTCTGAATTTATCTCACCCTTAATATTGACTAATGGGCTAACATTTGTGACATTATCCCCCATTGGATATATTTCCTAGATATCTAATGGGTGTTAGATACGAGTTTCCAATGTTAAGTCTATGGAAAAAAAATATCTGGGGTGAGATAAACCGTAGAAACCTGTCTGAGATACATTTCATTGCACACCAGAAAACACACAAACACAAGCCCACACAGTCTTCTCCATGCAGTTGTCTTCCCTGGGCCCTGTTGCCCCTGTTTTTGTGGTATCGCTAGCTATAATCGGATCGCAATTTCATGTTTACGATTACTTTAACGATCCTACTAAAAAGGCGTTGCTCCCGTAATATCGGATCGTATCCCTATATTCACGCAGTATCGCTGGTCATAATAATGCGAAACAACAATTCAGGGGCACATATTGAATGAGACAGGGGAAGATTCATTAGTTTTTTGATGAAATACAGATGGCACCATAGTTAACTGATCTGACATTTCCTATAGGTAGAAGAACAAGGGGCGGGGGTGGTAGCACCACCATAGATCGTTATTGAGAATATCAGACAGGGCCATTTCTAACCAAAGAGATGCGATCCGCAGACGATCCGCGCTGGTGTTTGATAATCTAGGCTCGTACCTGAAGACCCTTGTCTGTACCTCATAGGTTATCGTTCGATAATATCTAAGTTCGTTCGTGAAGACAGTCTTAGCCTTTCATAAGGTCGTTGATAGGTGTTGACTAAAGTTGACCCACATCGTACCTGGGTCTCATTTGCATATCGAAGAGGTTCTTCATGCACGAGCCTAGATTATTTAATGGACCAATGCTCCTTAGTGTCTTAGAGGAGTGCCCAGCTAACTATGACCAATCACTCCATACCGATATACCTCATTTACCCACTGGTGCTCGACATATTTAGATCATACAAAGGCAGTTGTAGAAGTACCTGGTTGCCAAATGGGTAACAGCAAATGACCCACAAACTGGATAAAATGCCAGCCTTTTGATTGTTATTTCTTTATAACTCCACGCTCATTCATCAATGATGAACATACCATTTACATAAAGAACGTATCTGGGGAGGCATAGATGTAGAATAACGTGTATTTTGTATCGTCAAGCACCACCGTTGGAGGGTTCACTTATCCTTTCTCCAAGAACAAAGATCTCTTGTGGGGAACAACTATTTGCCATGCGGACTACATTTTGCCTCGGAGGGATTCCATGTGGGCGTATTGTGCATACTACACAGTGAGTGATGGGGCCCACCCTGAGAGAGACAACCACAACACGATGACGTCACGCAGTTCACGATACGTTTGTAGATCGCAGAATGGCGATCCGAAGCCCTAAATGTTGCTTCAGAAAATTGGCAGATCGGAATCGTATAGCCGCTTCGCCGCGTAAAAAGTATCGCTAAAATCCGTATTTTACGCGGCGAAGCGGCTATACGATTCCGATCTGCCAATTTTTTGAAGCAACATTTAGGCCTTCGTATCGCTATTCTGCGATCTGCAAAGGTATCGTGAACTGTGTGACGTCATCGTGTCGTTGTTGTCTCTCTCATGGTAGGCCCCACGAGCCTAGATTATCAAACAGGCCGCTGGTTCTCTGCACCTCACCAATGTCACAGAGTTGGCACGCAAATAGTGAGGGGTTTGATAGGTTTTTGCAACAAGCTCAGAGTCCATATAACCTCTTCAACCTCTCTAACCTTTAGGCAGCTTATCTGAGCGTGTTTCAATAACACAGTTTTATATGGTCGAGATAGGCACCAAAACTAGACTTGCTCAAGTCTTTGATTATGAACATTCATTAAATGATTAGTCAAAATCTGAATAAAGTTCGTTATAGTATGTTTCTTTCTCTGACTGGCCCATGAATCAAAGACTTGTCCACAATGAACAGAATCTTCTGTTTATGACCCTTTACCTCCACCTTACCCTACACCCTCCCCTCCTCCACTTCCTTGGGTGACTGTTTTATCATTGAAGCAATAAATTTTACCCGCTCCTGAATGTGACCTGATTGACATCAAAGTGATAGGTTATCAATCTCCTGGCTGATATTCTGACCAGTAGCCAGTTTATCTGTATGGAGAGTGTTGGGAATACTGGAGCTAAACAGCGCCAGAAATCCAAGACCATTACCGATCGTACCATTCCCTGTATCCCAGTGAGGAGGGTAGCCATAGGGTGCAGGGACTGGAGCCAGCTTAGCACCAAACCTGTGTTGGGAGAGCTGTATCAGTCAAGCTAGATGCAGGAGAATGATTAGAGTAGCCCAATGCTAATCAGATTATGCCCACCAAACCTGCGCTGGGAGAGTGGCAGCCCAGCAGTGCGTGAGATATAGCCCTGCCTCGGCGTGGAGATAGATGTAGAGCTCGGGTGTGCTTGGAGAGTGCTGCTGTACGCACTGGAGATCAATAAACCACCTCCCGCACACCCCTCCTGTGTGTCCCTCACCATCCCCGTACCTCAGACACTGTGCTGGGAGGCGTTTTTCAGGCACGACAATCGTAGGTAACGATTGTCTAAGATCGCGAATGTACGACAGTTTGGACGACAAAAGATGACAGGTGTCCTATAAACCCGGTCATAGCGCGCCACGGGAGATCGGCACCGAAACGTTCATTCTTGAGGTTTATCTTAGAAAAAGTATAGAAGTAAGCATGTAGTTTTTCAGTCATGATGATTGATATAAGCGATGCTTACAGATTCGGGAAGCACTGCAGTAGATTGTGTAAAAGTAGCCGTTTGGGCTACAATTTCACCGAGATATCTAAAGATTGTCACTACTATAGCAGACCTCAAACCGCCCTATGTGTCGTAGCCAACGATCATTGGCCAATTCCCTACGATCGTAGTTCTATAGGGGACAGAACCATTGTTAGTTCATGAAGCAGTCGCTAGGTGGCCAGCAGTATGGCGGACCCCTCGTGGTCGCTATTAATGATTATCATTTGTGAAAACCACCCCCTGTAAGATTATATGTCTATAGGACACACTTCCAAATGGTCGCTATTAACGTTTGTCGTTAGTGAAAACCACCCCCTGTAAGATTATATATGTATAGGACACACTTCCAAACGGTCGCTATTAACGATTTTCGTTAATGAAAACCACCCCTCTATATGATCGTAGGTTTATAAGACACTGATGCCTGGAAATTGTCGCTATCAACGATTGTCGTTTGTGAAAAACACCCCCTCTCAGATTATATGTGTATAGGACACACTTCCAAACGGTCGCTCTTAGCGATTGTCGTTAACGAAAACCACTCCCTGTAAGATTGCATGTCTATAAGACACTGACGGCCATAAACGGTCGCTATTATCGTTAGTGAAAGCCACCCCTCTATATGATCGTAGGTCTATAAGACACTGACGCCTGGAAACGGTCACTATTAACGATTGTCGTTAGTGAAAACCACCCCCTGTAAGATTATATATGTATAGGACACACTTCCAAACGGTCGCTATCAACGATTGTCGTTAGTGAAAACCACCCCCTGTAAGATTATATATGTATAGGACACACTTCCAAACGGTTACTATTAACGATTGTCATTAGTGAAAGCCACCCCCCTATATGATCTTACGTCTGTAAGACACTGACACCGGGAAATGGTCGCTATTAACGATTGTCTTTAGTGAGAACCACCCCCTGTAAGATTGTATGTCTATAGGATACACTTCCAAACGGTCGCTATTAACGATTTTCGTTAGTGAAAACCACCCCCCTGTATGATCGTACGTCTATAGGACAGTGATGCCCGGAAACGGTCGCTATTAACGATTGTCGAAAGTGAAAGACACCCCCTGTAAGATTATATATGTATAGGACACACTTCCAAACGGTCGCTATTAGCGATTGTCGTTTGTGAAAAACACTCCCTGTAAGATTGCATGTCTATAAGACACTGACGCCTGGAAACGGTCGCTATTAACGATTGTCGTTTGTGAGAACCACCCCCTGTAAGATTATATGTCTATAGGACACACTTCCAAACGGTCGCTATTAACGATTGTCTTTAGTGAGAACCACCCCCTGTACCATGCAGCGCAGCATGCCGCACTTGACATGCTCCGTTCCACTCAATAGTTCGTCTAGACGGAGGCCGCCACAACCATGCCTGCTCTAAAAAAACTCTCTCCTCTTTAGGAATTCTGTTGGCAAGCCTCGGCGCAGTGTTTATTTAAGTGGGTAAAAAACACCTTCAATGAATCTATTGAGCCTTTTTCCTTGATAGCTTCCTGTGCAAAGTATGCCGATATCTAACGCACTTCTCTCAGGCTGTATCCCGAGAGAAAAAAGAGAGTAGATGTGAGAAGGACCTGATGAGAATATGCCTGGAGAAGTCTCCGTTTTCTGACAACTCTGAATTTAATTTTGTAACAGAGAATTGACATCTGTCCTGATGTAAAAATCTCTCCAGAGGAATAGTACAACATGATGCCTGGGTGCCGTCTAATACTATATTATATATCGTAGAAACTGCACTCCGATCGTCATAGGGCTAATATCGTTGTATAAATTATTTTGTCCTAGATCTAGGACGGTTCAAGGATACGACCACCTCTAGACTACGAAATATCCTTGTATAAGTTTATTGTTCAACTCTCCTTTGTATCCGACTTGTACTAAGTCGTCTAAAACTCTTTTAAGTCTAGGACACCTAAAGGGCTGTCGTAGCTTTTGCTTCTTCCACAAATATAGTCTAAATCTGTATCAATATTCCTATTTTCAGCAATTCTGTGATAAAATCGCTGATTGGGGTTTATGGAGAATAACTGAGCCTGGAGGCATTCATAGATATAGTACACCATAATGCCCGGAGGCATTCCCAGATATAGTACACCATAATGCCTGGAGGCATTCCCAAGCATAGTATAACATAATGCCTGGAGGCATTCCCAAGCATAGTACACCATAATGCCCGGAGGCATTCCCAGATATAGTACACCATAATGCCTGGAGGCATTCCCAAGCATAGTATAACATAATGCCTGGAAGCATTCCCAAGCATAGTACAACATAATGCCTGGAGGCATTCCCAAGCATAGTACACCATAATGCCTGGAGGCATTCCCAAGCATAGTACACCATAATGCCTGGAGGCATTCCCATGTCTGAGTGGTAGGGAAATACAGGATACAGGCCGACACCTAGTATCTCTGTTACCAGCCGACAACCATCTGAGTCCTCTATTAGAGTGGTAGGGAAATACGGGATACGACCAACACCTAGTATCTCTGTTACCAGCCAGCAACCCTCTGAGTCCTCTAACAGAGTGGTAGAGAAATACAGGATACAGGCCGACACCTAGTATCTCTGTTACAAGCCAGCAACCCTCTGAGTCCTCTAACAGAGTGGTAGAGAAATACAGGATACAGGCCGACACCTAGTATCTCTGTTACCAGCCAGCAACCCTCTGAGTCCTCTATTAGAGTGGTAGAGAAATACAGGATACAGGCCGACACCTAGTATCTCTGTTACCAGCCAGCAACCCTCTGAGTCCTCTATTAGAGTGGCAGGGAAATACAGGATACAGGCCGACACCTAGTATCTCTGTTACCAGCCAGCAACCCTCTGAGTCCTCTTTTAGAGTGGTAGAGAAATACAGGATACAGGCCGACACCTAGTATCTCTGTTACCAGCCAGCAACCCTCTGAGTCCTCTATTACAGTGGTAGAGAAATACAGGATACAGGCCGACACCTAGTATCTCTGTTACCAGCCAGCAACCCTCTGAGTTCTCTATTAGAGTGGTAGGGAAATACAGGATACAGGCCGACACCTAGTATCTCTGTTACCAGCCAGCAACCCTCTGAGTCCTCTATTAGAGTGGTAGAGAAATACAGGATACAGGCCGACACCTAGTATCTCTGTTACCAGCCAGCAACCCTCTGAGTCCTCTAACAGAGTGGCAGGGAAATACAGGATACAGGCCGACACCTAGTATCTCTGTTACCAGCCAGCAACCCTCTGAGTCCTCTATTAGAGTGGTAGAGAAATACAGGATACAGGCCGACACCTAGTATCTCTGTTACCAGCCAGCAACCCTCTGAGTCCTCTAACAGAGTGGTAGAGAAATACAGGATACAGGCCGACACCTAGTATCTCTGTTACCAGCCAGCAACCCTCTGAGTCCTCTATTAGAGTGGCAGGGAAATACAGGATACAGGCCGACACCTAGTATCTCTGTTACCAGCCAGCAACCCTCTGAGTCCTCTATTAGAGTGGTAGAGAAATACAGGATACAGGCCGACACCTAGTATCTCTGTTACCAGCCAGCAACCCTCTGAGTCCTCTAACAGAGTGGTAGAGAAATACAGGATACAGGCCGACACCTAGTATCTCTGTTACCAGCCAGCAACCCTCTGAGTCCTCTATTAGAGTGGCAGGGAAATACAGGATACAGGCCGACACCTAGTATCTCTGTTACCAGCCGGCAACCCTCTGAGTCCTCTATTAGAGTGGTAGAGAAATACAGGATACAGGCCGACACCTAGTATCTCTGTTACCAGCCAGCAACCCTCTGAGTCCTCTAACAGAGTGGCAGGGAAATACAGGATACAGGCCGACACCTAGTATCTCTGTTACCAGCCAGCAACCCTCTGAGTCCTCTATTAGAGTGGTAGAGAAATACAGGATACAGGCCGACACCTAGTATCTCTGTTACCAGCCAGCAACCCTCTGAGTCCTCTATTAGAGTGGTAGAGAAATACAAGATACAGGCCGACACCTAGTATCTCTGTTACCAGCCAGCACTTTCTGAGTCCTCTATTAGAGTGGTAGTGTAAATATGCACCGTTTTGCCATATAACATAAAAATACGGTACCACCTACCCATTCATGTTTATTAAAATATTGGTTGTTAACAAATGAAATTGATGATTTTGTTAAACCTTTGGGTATATAGGAAATATATAACGTCCAACCATGCTTGTACAAGTCACAGAACTCGATGATAATTTACGGTTCATTCCGTACAAACCGTAAATTAGCATCTCGTTCTGTGACTTGTACAGCATGGTTAGGACGTTCTATATGATTACGCTTCACGTCTGTATACTTCATATCTCCTGGGACCTGTTTCACTAGTTTCGTGACATGTCTAGATGGCGTCTAGATGGTGTGTCCGGTTTTATAAGAATTAGACATTAGACTTCGTTTTGTCCGTTCTTGCTTGCACTGTTGGTGCCGCTTTTCATATCTGTCTAACACTTTTGTCTCAGAACTAGTGAAACAGGTCCATGATGTGTCTAGATTTGTCTAATTCTTATGTTTGGGGTCTGTATTTTCTAAGGGCAGCTACTTGTGGTGTCACGAAACTAGACAAACCCAATGTCTGTATGGTGTCACAGACATGTCACGAAACTAGTGAAACAGGTCCCAGGTGACTGTGGCACAAGGTGAACATCATTTACCGGAAACAGTTAAGGTGGCATGATTTGTTACCGTGGAAACTGAGCGATGAAGGCGGAACTAGCAATCACTCTGTGCCCTGTGAGGTCTTGATGGGAGTGTGAAAAACGCGTGTATGTAGCTATCAGCTGTTGAGTGCCAGGAGCTGTCAGTGTAACAGGTCCACCTGCCCAGTTGGCGAGCTATCAGCTGTCACATGAACGAGCCCCCGTCACGCTGTCACATGAACGAGCCCCTGTCAGGCCTGTCTACTGACACTAACTCTGATGGCATATTGACAAACACTGTCCTGGCACTTTATTATCCACCTTATACAAGGTGTCCATAGAAAACACATAGGGAGTGTGTATCTACATACCCGGAGCATACAGATATATCCACCCAATACAAAGTGCCCATAGAAAACACATAGGGAGTGTGTATCACCATACCCAGAGCATACAGATATATCCACCTAATACAAAGAGTCCATAGAAAACACATAGGGAGTGTGTATCACCATACCCAGAGCATACAGATATATCCACCTAATACAAAGAGTCCATAGAAAACACATAGGGAGTGTGTATCACCATACCCAGAGCATACAGATATATCCACCTAATACAAAGTGTCCATAGAAAACACATAGGGAGCGTGTATCACCATACCCGGACCATACAGATATATCCACCTAATACAAAGTGTCCATAGAAAACACAGCGTGTAGCTACATAACCGGAGGATACGGTTATGTTGTATGCTCTGGTTTGCAAAGCTAGTGCGTATGGAAAAATAATGCATCTGAAAAAATAGTGCATATATAAATGAACTAAAATCAATATGCCACTTCTCAGGAAAAGGTGGATGATAAATACAATATAGACTGGTTTCAGTTAAAAGCGTTTGCATGCTCCTCGGAGTTGATTCTGCGCAATATCCTCGCATACACTCGGATATTACTACGCATCAACTCCTCGGAGCATACAACGGCTTATATCTGAAACCAGTCAATATTGTGTATATATCGGGAATTCTCCCACCAGGGGTTGTAACTTCAAAAAAGGTAATGATGGTATACCGCAATATATTTTTAGAGGCGAATAATTACCAATAAATTAAAAAACAAACAAACCCAAAACAAGAAAAAAAAACCCGTATCCACTGCACAGGGCAAGCCACCAGCCGCTGCTCCTCGCCGTGTTAAGTAAATATCACTAACAAGATAACGTAAATACGTGTGAGGTGTGTGTATCTGATCTGTGTCTGACAGTATTCCGCTTCTAGGGAAACTCCTGACAGACTGCCAGACTCAATAGCAGTGAAAAAGACAGTGCAAACCGAGCCAGGGTTATCTACATTACGTCCTAGACTGGAATAAACTCCCTGGATGAAAAGCCGATGTTGGTTTATGAGGAATGATTGAATTACAGGTACTTGTATTTAGAGGTTATATTTTTATCATTATCTCTATGATCATTCCTATATATATTATATACCTATGGCCGAACACTCTATGGTAACACCACGCTACGGGGGTGGAATAACTTTCGTTTAATGCCCAGGGTTGACGTTTACTACCCAGGGTTGACGTTTACTACCCAGGGTTGACGTCTAGACCAAAATTCGTATGAAGATCGCAGTGGGAAGAAAACATAGATTAGGTTGGACTGGGTTTGCATTTGATGGTAGATAAGGAAATAATGCTATTTATCGTTATCAAATTACATTTCAAGGTATATAGGAATAGAGAAACCAAGTTTCCGGAGAGAGAAAGGCAAATGCTCGGAAAAAGGCCTTGGGCAGTAATTTTTCCAAGCCTTACCTGGTGACTTTGACTTAATCTCACAAGAACATAGTTTCCCTCTATTCTATACGTGTGACCACCACTGAGACCTACACAACCACCACTAAGGATATATCAGCTTAGAGCCCATCATTGATGCTTAACGGTGGTCTGGGGAACTATCTGAGCTGCTCTTAAAGCAACAGGAACCTGTGGTAGAAAGTCTCGGTGCAGGACTCGCCGTCAATCACAGCCCGTGCTAACACGGCACGGCAGGGGGCGGCAGGGGTTAACACTGGTCTGCAGCGCGGACTGCTGAGGGTTAACGGCACACTGTGTTCCGTGACAAACACGAGCCGCTAGAGGTCTAACGGCACTCTGTGTTCCGTGACAAACACGAGCCGCTAGAGGTCTAACGGCACTCTGTGTTCCCACTCTCCCCCAGATCTTTCACGGCACTATTGCTGGCTTAATCTCTGCCCCAACCCAGTGACGTCATACGCTGGTTCTTAGAGTATCAACTAAGAACAGGGGGAACCAGCCAATATTTCAGATTCAAAACAAGGCAGCTGTTAAAAGTTATACAAGGCAAACAACCTACATATCATGAGTATGGAAATATGGGAATTGTTAAAGGAGCTTCACAGACAATCCAGCTGTTTCTTTTTCAGACTTAAACCATTTTATAATGGGAATTCACAGTTGATTAAACTCCTCCTTCAGAGGAGCACATGGGCATTGTTGACAAAACACAGCCCTGCAACACATGAAGTGCTTTCCTCTGTAGAAAGTAATCCAAGAGACTGTGTCTGGTTTGCCATAAATAACAATAGAATTGAGAGTATTTTATTTACCATATAAATATGTGCATCTCTATTTACATGTAGAACACAAAATACCTGCAAATCTCTCAGAATTTAGGATAATTGAAAAACTGGCGTATGGGCCACATTTGAGCCCAAACAGGTAGGTTGGGGCAGAGATACAAAGCGACCACAGGAAGTAGAGCGCAGGATCTCTGCTGGGAGAGTGCTGTGTTCCTTAACAAACATGAGCCGCTAGAGGTCACCAATGGGTCAGATTTTTTAAACCTGCTAAATTATGCTTTCTTCCTGGGATTTTACACTCAAAAAATAATTTTAAAATAATACTTCTTTTTATACTTTATATTAGTCTCCTACTAAGTACCTTTCAGAAAAAACATTATTCCAACAAAATCAGCCAAATGAAAGCTACGCCTCGTCTATACGATAAAAATCAGACAAATGGTTCAGATTTTAGAGCCTTTTGAAATTGTGTAAAATACTGCATGTTGTCCACCCCCATAAAATATTTGAAATTTCAAGGAACTTTATAAAAGGTTATAATTTGAGAAAAACTGATATTATATGGTGACATATGTTATATTTGACACAAAACATCTCTATCACATATTAGATATGAAACAAAAGCTATGAGCATATTTAGGTGTTGGGCCACACAGGGGTGTCAGACAACACAAGGGGTGTCGGAAAACACGTTTTTTAAATCACTCAGAACAATGGACAAAATAATATTTGTGGCTATAATCCTTTATATTCTTAATCAAATGATAGAAATCTTCGTTTTTCAAAGCAAACCACTCAATTACTGAAAAGAAACAACCCCAAATTCATGACAACCCGGGGTGTCGGACAACACATCTTCAGTTTTTTAACCACAAGAAGTACATTTCTTTATTTAGGAAAAAAGTAAACTGGTTATTCATAAGTGGTAGGGATACTTAACATATACAGAGGTATTTGTTATTCTATTATGATTATTATTTCTTCTATACATCTTTTAACAGGTGTATTGTCCAACAGCCCATTTTTTGGAAAAAATATCATCATGGAATCACAATGTTTTAATATCAGAATGGATAATCTGATTGTGTTGAAACTTTCAGGTCTCACAGTCAGGATATTGGTCAACATTTTACAATAAAGAAAAATTCATTTCTCATTGTATATCTCATTAGTACAATCCTCTCATAATTGGGGTGTCAGACAACATGCTCTATGGGGCTCTCAGTTGGAAAATTTAAAGGTCTTGGATAGATTTTACCATTTTGATTATTTTTCAAACTTTAACCAATTTTCAAAACTATATTGTCTACACTTCTCATGACATATACTTTAAACAAGTTACTAGAAACAATTGGCTCAACATTGTGCCTCAAATATTTTGAAAAAAAAGTGAAAACACTAGAAAATCACAGTTTTTGTTGATTTTCAGAAGGAAAAATTCCTCAGAGCTATACAAAACCCTATGTTGGAATGAAAGATCATCTAAAGATGCACCAAAAAATGCCACTTTTAAATCGATGAGATACGTCTATACAACATTAGCCTTAAATAACCCTGTTTTCGGTAATTTAGCAGGTTTGAAAAATCCCACCCCATTAGAGGTCACCACCAGGAGGCACTGCAGCTCTTTATCTCCACCCTGATACCTTTTACCATAGACTTAGCATTAGGAACTCATACTCAACGCCCATAGAGTATTGTAAAAAATACTTTATGGGGGAATGATGTCACAAACGTTAGGTAATCAGTTAGGGATATGTGTGACATAAAATCTCAACTGCATTCAATCTAGCCGTTCGCTTTCGTTTGCTACATAATTTCACTCATGAAAGGCCATATGCCTAAATATATGTGTACTGTTAAATGCATATGGATTATGAAGAATGTATCTATAGACATTGTATGTATCATCTTCCCTGAGTTCTGTTAATTTGCTACGATGTATTGCAAGGAAGAATAATATTATTATTGATTGTAATAAAATGCTAAAGAAATAAAAAAGACTTAGCTTTGCCTCCACACCCAAAACCCATGGTATATTTTCAGCGCCTATGAATCTCAATGCAGTTCTTTCTTAGTGTATGACTGGGGCCTGTTCTTGAAACCAGCCTGAGGGAATATCGTAAAACTGGATGAGGTTTAATCTTGTCCACCGTATTCCACGACTGGAGTTTGGCAAAGTGACTTCATGAGGCGAAGCCGAGTGAAGTCTGGAGCCAAAACTTCAGGAGTGGAATGCGGTGGCCAAGATTAAAACGAATCAGGTTTGGATTTTATCCTACCCTATCTCCTCGATTTTGGAAATTTTTTTGGATAACAATGTTGTATGCCACTAGTGGCATATAAGACTCCGTATGCTAGTCAGCGTGGCATACGGAAACGTAATGTTAAGCGTATGGGATTTTATATTAGAGGTAGGATAATGGGTTACCGTACGTGTATGTATCTGGGACACTATCCCAGATACATACATTCACTATCCACAAGGGATCTAATTTATGAAACAACCTTTAGTGTGGGTCGTCGAAGACCTCTTTCATCTTGAGTTTGGATCTTATCGTCATGAGATACACCCAGGATGATTCACCAGTGCCCGGGTTCTGTATACATCTGTATTACCTGGAGGAGAGGCTCTGACCGCCTGAGATGGCAGCAAGGTTCCGTCCCTCACCTCACTGCCGTCCACAGGGAAGGCCACCAGCAGTGGGAGGCAATCCATCAGTTCAATGTGGGTCACGTCCTGCACAGAACCCCCAGTCACCACCAGACCTTAACAGAACCCTCCTACACTCTGTCTCAGACCATGCTGAACCCACAGTCACCACCCAGCCCTCCTACACTCTGTCTCACACCATGCTGAACCCACCACCCAGCCCTCCTACACTCTGTCTCACACCATGCTGAACCCCCAGTCACCACCAGACCTTAACAGAACCCTCCTACACTCTGTCTCACACCATGCTGAACCCACCACCCAGCCCTCCTACACTCTGTCTCACACCATGCTGAACCCACCACCCAGCCCTCCTACACTCTGCCTCACACCATGCTGAACCCACAGACACCACCCAGCCCTCCTACACTCTGTCTCATACCATGCTGAACCCACAGTCACCACCCAGCCCTCCTACACTCTGTCTCATACCATGCTGAACCCACAGTCACCACCCAGCCCTCCTACACTCTGTCTCACACAATGCTGAACCCACCACCCAGCCCTCCTACACTCTGTCTCACACCATGCTGAACTCACCACCCAGCCCTCCTACACTCTGTCTCACACCATGCTGAACCCACCACCCAGCCCTCCTACACTCTGTCTCACACCATGCTGAACCCCCAGTCACCACCCAGCCCTCCTACACTCTGTCTCATACCATGCTGAACCCACAGTCACCACCCAGCCCTCCTACACTCTGTCTCACACCATGCTGAACCCACCACCCAGCCCTCCTACACTCTGTCTCATACCATGCTGATAGGATATTGTAGGCAGGGCATTGATCGTGGGTCACATTATGTGCCTTTATATCACCCCGGGTATTTTTTCCCTATAGACTTAACATCGGGAACTCGTATCCAACGCCCATTGAGTACTCAATGGGGTATAATGTCACAAAAGTTAGCATAGCGGTGGTTGTATGTTCCTCGCAATTGACCCTACGCAATATCTACCTACACATCAACTCCTCGGAGCATAGGGTTACTTGTATCTGAAACCAGTCAACCTTGTGTTTGTATTCGCTTTTCTCATAGACTACTATTGCGGAAAACCTCATTGACACTTCCTTCTATTTTTGTATTGAAAATATCGGTCATTTTGCGCAGTATTATTAGGCAGTCTACTTAAATGCAGTGTTATTAACAACAGAGCTAAAACCTTGGGCCATATTATACACAAAGTAGGTCAGTTATGACAACAACCCATTTATGTTTTCAGTAATTGTAAATACATGTCTGAGGACCGTTAGATCGCAGGGCATAATGATAGCTGGGCTAATTTCTAATTAGTAATAACGTCTCTTTTTTAAATGATTTCTATTAGGCCACTCAAAATAAAAAAACTTGTTTCTCATCACCAAGCCATGAAAAATATGATGAGGGCGCTTTTTTTTTTTTTTACTGGATCAAAGATGGCTAAAAGGTGTCATAAAATGGGCTTTAGACATTCAGTAAAACCCAGCGTAAGCGGGTTTTCAGATTTATATTGTTTATACATTGAAAGCATCCCTGGCATGAGGAGCTTTAATTTGATACCAAATACACATACTTTTCATAATTTCTATCGAGGTTCATCTTATCTTAACCCCCCCCCCCCAAAAAAAAAATCTTCTAAACTCGTTTTTGCAGATGCGCGCGGTGATGAGAATCAAGTTTTTTTTTTAGTGGCCTTAGGGTCTAACTTGTACATATAAATCTTGCCGGGTTCGGTAACGGCCGATCTTCCACCCGGTCCCTATAAAGTTCAATGTTATTGTCTCAATCTCAGTGGGTCAATGGGAGTAATTTTCAGTTGTAAACAAGAGTGAGTACTTATATAGAACGACTTGACCATGCTGTACATGCTGCAAAACGAGATGGGGAATTGGGTTATATACGGAACGAGGCCCCAGGCCGAGTTCCGTAAATAACATCAATTCCCATCGAGTTTTGTAGTATGTACAAGCATGGTGGGTCGTTCTATATTTATTATATACCCAGAATTAATTAAATCTTTCCATATATTGGCATAGAAGACATGTCTATGTGAAATCTCACACACTGCTTATGTCGCAACGTGTTCAGTATAACAGTGTACTGCACAGGGTTCAGTATACAATTTATACTGTATAGGGAGTAGCAGTACGTAATTATTAAATATACTGCATGGGTTTATAATACAATATACCAGTGAATCTTTTAAGATACCCTTTATTGATAAGATGGAGTGTAATGATGTAGCCATTCCCTTGTACCACAACCTTCAGCATACTCTTAATCCAATCGTGAGATAACAATGATTCTGATACTATCAAAGTATGCATCTAGCAGGCTAAACATAAAATACAGTTGTGCTAACCATGGATACTATTATACATTATTGAGGGAAAACAGCGGTAATATCTCATTGTGCTTGTATAATTATGATTAAAGGAACAGTTGCAACGCAGGCTGGTCACGATGATACAGTACACCACTTAGTTAACATTACATATTTGTATAAAGCTTTTTTTCTTCTTCTTTAAATAAAAAGAAATTCTATATTTTCATGAAGACAATCTTCAGCGGTTAGCTGGTATGAGTGAGTCTCCCAACACGGAAGATTTACATCGGAGTTTTACCTTCTATATGTATAACAGGTTTTGATACCTGGAAAAAAGGAGGTCTAAATTGATTACATGATTGAAAGCACTTGTAGGTAAGTGTATGGTAGACTGACCTTCGAAGAAATCGAGGCCCGATTTACGGAAATCGGCGCCCCGATTTCCTCGAAGGAGTTCCCAACACTTATAGGTAAGTGGTTTTAAAGGTTTTTGTACGTCTTCTATCCACAGTACAGGTGTAGTTTACGGGTCCAAGTTGATCAAGTTATAAATTGTACTGTGCTGAGTCCATAGCATCAGGAAAAATATAATAATAGATCTTTGCGGGTAACAAGGCCTGAAACATGGTCAATACGTGCAACGCAATCTAACCGGCAATACAAGGATAGTAAGGATACTATAGGTAAGATAGTTGACGCAATCTTTCCTCGGAACATATTGGAGGTAGAAAATGATGGTGACATGATTATTAAGCCTACAGGTAATTGAGTTTATTAGGGGAAAGTGGCAGGTCAACTTAAGTGGCAACACAATCTATCCTCGGAACATATTGGAGGTAGAAAATGGTGACATGATTATTAAGCCTACCGGTAATTGAGTTTATTAGGGGAAAGTGGCATCTTAATGGGGCTTTTTCATTGCCTAATCGCAGAAACGTGGTCCACTGCCCCGATATTAGGTTACCTTCCGACGCGATTTGGATTTGTATGGGGAGGTGCATCGTATTGGAGCCATATCGTAGTCGGTGGACGCCGGGCCTTAATCTATCTTTGGTCTCAATACGAGTAAACTCCTCGTGCATTCATTGGGCCACGTAAATGACAACGACTTTTTTTAATTACCCTAAAGACCTGAGGTGGTTGCCACGGCTGCATTGTGGTTAAAGCCCGTTTCCATCGGCCGATTCTTTGGCACCGATCTGCAGTCGGGAACTACTGATAGACTTTTGGGGTATACAGTCACCAGATCGGTGAATGGAAACGAAACCTGCAGAGAATGCTCACAGATTAATTTTTGCATATATTATGTAACAATGCCAATTAAATCTGTTTGTACCTAGAAAATACAGTAGAAACAGTGCTTTGTAATGCACCCTAACTAATATTTTATACTGATGTATAGTCTGTGGCACAACCGAGATACTTTTAGGGGAACTCAAAAAAATCTACATCGCTTACGTCGGCGAATGGAAACGGTGACGAAGAATTAAACCTTGTCTTCACTGCATGTCACAGGTCCATACCAAGGGAATTTTTAGGCTATATTTATTTTATTTTATTTTTTTATTTGATCACATAAATAAAGATATACAATTCGCCACCTTCAGTAGCGTTCTTCCATTGAATACCTACAACGCTAAACAGTACAAATACAATACACTCATACACCATTTTTCCAAAAAAACAACAAAGCCCCCTGCCCCTCACATCATTAGATAGATTAGATACAGCAGTACCTCTCAGATCTCTCTATACCAAAACCTCACTAGCTTAATTGCCAATAAAACAGCACAATGATCTTTCTCGATCTATTGTTCAAATTGGCTACAACTATTACACGGATTTGCTGATCAAATGTAACAAATATACCATTCAACCTAAAAAGTACAATATATAGTAGTTATTATAATCTAAATTAATAACTCATAAATCTTGCTTAGTAACTCATTTGAAAACATACAAATCATAATTATTGTGATTTATTATTCTACTTGCGTCCACCAATACCGACTAACACCTACTTTTTACTATCTCACCTATTATACAATTATAGTTACTCCTCGACTCAGATATGTTGTCCGGATCTTTGATCCACCACCTAATCAACATAAGTAATTGTACTAACTATCTAGTAATTCATTTACACTCATATCCATCAGATATCCTTGAGCTTAACCGATGAAATCTACGTGTTTTAATTCTGGTGGTAGTTGGCTGAGTAGGTCGGTTATTGCATAATATTTACAAAATAACAGTCTGGCAATGGAAACGGAGTTTAGATACATTACCCTGCTTGAGGGGTTACACTCCGTTTTTAGCAAACTGCCCCCCTATCTGACGCCTACAGGAGCCTACGCAGGCGACGCCTAGTGTCTGATTGTCTAGACACCAGTCTACTCGCCTCACACACACACACCATAAACAAGCAATCAAGATGGTTTGGAGTTTTGTCACCACACTGTCCCGTAAGATTTGATAAGGAGTCCCACCAAAGTGTTCCCTTAAATAGAATTATGAAGCATTCTGTACCAAAATGACTGTCCCCTTAAGCAGGGTTTTCAGAAGGGAAAGATTTCCATTCTGAGCAAACTGTCCCTTTCAGTGGGGTGTCTCCTTAAGCCTGATTATAATAAACTCTCAAGAGAGGGACAAACTTCAGTTCTGAGGAAATTGTTCCCTTAAGCGGGGTGTCCCCTTAAGCAGGGTGTCTCTTAAGCAGGATGTCCCCTTAACCCTTTAAGGGCGAATGATGCCTTGAGGCATCATCCAGCCCAGGGCGAATGATGCTTTGAGGCATCATTTCTCACAAACAAACAAATTCGTTTTCAACTAGGAAATAATGGAGCAATATTAATCAAATTTTAACAGAATGTAGGTCGAACACCACATTTACTATTTCTATTCAAAAGAAATAAAATATCTCGTTATATATTTTTTATCACGTGATTAAACATTCAAATTATGAGTTTTGACCATTATGTGGCCGTCGGGACAAGCTCCCGCCTTTAAGGGGTTACCTCAGCCATAAGCACCCGTCCTTAAAGGGTTAAGCGCGGTGCCCCCTTAAGCGCGGTGTCTCCTTAAAAGGGTGTCCCCATAAACGGGGTTACCCCCCATAAGCGGGGTGTCCCTTAAGCGGGATGTCCCCTTAAGTGCGGTGTCCCCTTAAACGGGTGTCCCCTTAAACGGGTGTCCCCTTAAACGGGTGTCCCCATAAATAGGGTGCCCCTCCCCCCTTAAGCGGGGTGTCCCAGTAGCAGGGTGGCCCCTTAAGCGGGGTTTTACTGTACTCACTACAACCAGGATAACGCCGGTGAGGGCCGGCAGTCTGGCGGGCGATCAGATTAACTGACGGCAGGCAGAAGCCACGATCAAATAAAACAATAAACAAACGCCAACATGGACTGTGAGGGTGATTTCCCGGTCAGAGCAAATTTAATCTGGCGGTCAGAGTGGGGAGTGAGTGGTAGGAGCTGGGATATGAGGCTCTCTCAGTGGTTGCGTGGCTGTACGGCTTTATAGTTCATCCAAGACTAGTTGTCAGGCACACTGCCTTAAAGGTGTGTCTGTACGGCTTTATAGTTCATCCAAGACTAGTTGTCAGAGACGCTGCCTTAAAGGTGTGTCTGTACGGCTTTATAGTATATCCAGGACTAGTTGTCAGACACACTGCATTAAAGGTGTGTCTGTACGGCTTTATAGTTCATCCAGGACTAGTTGTCAGACACACTGCCTTAAAGGTGTGTCTGTACGGCTTTATAGTATATCCAGGACTAGTTGTCAGACACACTGCATTAAAGGTGTGTCTGTACGGCTTTATAGTTCATCCAGGACTAGTTGTCAGACACACTGCCTTAAAGGTGTGTCTGTACGGCTTTATAGTATATCCAGGACTAGTTGTCAGACACACTGCATTAAAGGTGTGTCTGTACGGCTTTATAGTTCATCCAGGACTAGTTGTCAGACACACTGCCTTAAAGGTGTGTCTGTACGGCTTTATAGTTCATCCAGGACTAGTTGTCAGACACACTGCCTTAAAGGTGTGTCTGTATGGCTTTATAGTATATCCAAGACTAGTTGTCAGACACACTGCATTAAAAGTGTGGCTGTACGGCTTTATAGTTCATCCAGGACTAGTTGTCAGAGACGCTGCATTAAAGGTGTGTCTGTACGGCTTTATAGTTCATCCAGGACTAGTTGTCAGACACTGCCTTAAAGGTGTGTCTGTACGGCTTTATAGTTCATCCAAGACTAGTTGTCAGACACTGCCTTAAAGGTGTGTCTGTACGGCTTTATAGTTCATACAGGACAAGTTGTCAGAGACGCTGCATTAAAGGTGTGTCTGTATGGCTTTATAGTTCATCCAGGACTAGTTGTCAGTTGTCTGGTACTAATGACCTGTCAACATGGTTCTGACTATAGCTGTGGTGTGTTTGGGGTTGTCGAGTGATGGCTGAATCAGTTGGTGGTGTACGGACTATAGAAGTAGTGTGTTTGGATGTCTGAGTCAGCTGGTGGTGATAGACTATAGCGGTATTTTGTTTGAGGGGGTGGTGGGGATATCTCAGTTAGCGGATGGTGTAAGGATGGTGTTGTGTACAGCAGGCTGGACATCGTACGGGCGGGTTACAGCTGTGTTAACTGGTGGTGTACGGTCTATAGCAGTGATGGGGTTGTGGCGGGGATGTCAGAGTCAGCGGGTGGTGTACGGACTATAGCAGTGATGGGGTTGTGACGTGGATGTCAGAGTCAGCGGGTGGTGTACGGACTATAGCAGTGATGGGGTTGTGGCGGGGATGTCAGAGTCAGCGGATGGTGTACGGTCTATAGCAGTGATGGCGTTGTGACGGGGATGTCAGAGTCAGCGGGTGGTGTACGGACTATAGCAGTGTTGTGTACAGCGGGCTGGACATCGTATGGGTGGGTTACAGCTGTGTCAACTGGTGGTGTATGGTCGTTAGCAGTGATGGGGTTGTGACGGGGATGTCAGCGGGTGGTGTACGGACTATAGCAGTGTTGTGTACAGTGGACTGGACATCGTAAGGGCGGGTTACGGCTGTGTCAACTGGTGGTGTATGGACTATAGCAGTGATGGGTTTGTGGCGGGGATGTCAGAGTCAGCGGGTGGTGTACGGTCTATAGCAGTGATGGGGTTGTGACGGGGATGTCAGAGTCAGCGGGTGGTGTACGGTCTACAGCAGTGATGGGGTTGTGACGGGCATGTCAGAGTCAGCGGGTGGTGTACGAACTATAGCAGTGATGGGGTTGTGGCGGGGATGTCAGAGTCAGCGGGTGGTGTATGGACTATAGCAGTGATGGGGTTGTGATGGGGATGTCAGAGTCAACTGGTGGTGTACGGTCTATAGCAGTGATGGGGTTGTGACGGGGATGTCAGAGTCAGCGGGTGGTGTACGGACTATAGCAGTGATGGGGTTGTGACGGGGATGTCAGAGTCAGCGGGTGGTGGACGGACTATAGCAGTGATTGGGTTGTGACGGGGATGTCAGAGTCAGCGGGTGGTGTACGGACTATAGCAGTGATTGGGTTGTGATGGGGATGTCAGAGTCAGCATGTGGTGTACGGACTATAACAGTGATTGGGTTGTGACAGGGATGTCAGAGTCGGCGGGTGGTGTACGGACTATAGTGGTGATTGGGTTGTGACGGGGATGTCAGAGTCAGCGGCTGGTGTACGGACTATAGTGGTGACGGTACATCGTACGGGCGGGTTACGGCTGAGTCCCCTGCCACCCTCCACGCTAAGTGACCTGCTCGGGGACCTGCTCAGGGACCTGCTCGGGACCTGCTCCCATCTGCTCACAGCATGCCGCAAACCGCGCACAGTGAGCTCCACTCATCACCACACAACAAGCTCCCTCCCACAGCCTGCAGCCTCCACCATGCACCATCTCAACCACAGTACTAGCGACTTCCTGTCGAATCGTATTTGGCTAGCCCCCCCCCCCCCCTTCGTTCGTACCACGAAAGTCGGCCGCACTACAGGCGAACTGGGCCCTCTAGCGGGTGAACGGGAAACCATAGTAAACTCGTGGTTATCATTTCATATGACACAGGTGCTTGAGCTGATCATCAGCGATGAGCACTCTATGGATTGAAACGAGCGAAAGTTCAGATCTCATTGGTTTCTCAAGAGAAAAATAGATCAGAAAACTACAATACCAAACCTTGATTTCGGCATGGCTCAAAATGAATCATAAGAGAAGAAGTTTGTCTGAGTATAGTCCTGCAAAAAAGAAGACCAGGTTCGAGTTTTTCCCTACATGAGAATCTCACTCCCGTGGGGCTTCAATCTCCCACCCTAGATCGGGTTCACTCTGTCCCTATGTGCGGGAGATTCTCCAAGCGGATTCGACGGAAACGTTTTAAATGTAGTAGGTAAATATCATCCATGTAATTTACTTATTTTATAACTGCCTCAATATTCTAACATGGTACTCTCAACAAGCATGTTTAAGTGCAGGTTTTGCTGCAATTAGGAACACGATTTTGAGTCTGTGCTAAGCTACCATGTAGGGGTTGGTCGGGGTTAAATCTATCTGCTGTGTGCTCCGCAAACCAAGTAGATTTGTTCTATGCAGGCTCTAAAAGAAGAAATACTGGATAGGGAGTTTCCATGGCTTAACAAATTGATAAGGAAACGCAGGTATATGTTCATTGTATCAAGAAAATACACAGGAAAAGAAAATAAGAAAATTGA
Source organism: Alentia gelatinosa (assembly GCA_950022655.1). Classification (NCBI taxonomy): domain Eukaryota; kingdom Metazoa; phylum Annelida; class Polychaeta; order Phyllodocida; family Polynoidae; genus Alentia; species Alentia gelatinosa. Next base: position 5,067,877 of record OX465583.1, read on the forward strand.
AAATTGGCTTCGAGATTGTGAAATAATACACTCTCCAAGCAGTACAAAAGGTCTGGCTGGAGAGTAACAAGTCGTGTAGCATCACTCTCCTCACTACAGTCACACTGTACGAGTATGGTACAGACGCCGTGTTGGTGATATCGACCTGCCTTCCCACGCCTGCGCACTGCCCCCTATTGACACAGCGGGAGATGCCCGGATGTATAGTCTACCAGCCTTCCCACACTCATACAGATACCTAAATACATATCATACAGATAGATGTACATACACGTAATATAGGAGCTGTACCTATACACACACAGATAGATGTACATACAAGTAATATAAGAGCTGTACCGATACGCACATACTGATGCATGAATATGTGGTATACTTACCTATCTTTATACGTACGTACCTACCTCCCAGCCTAGAAACATATCAAATTACATACGTACATTTATTATCCACCTAATACAAAGTGTCCATAGAAAACAAGTAGGGAGTTTGTATGGACCAGGCGCATACGGATATGTTGTATGCTCCGGTTGGCACATACGGAAAAATGGTGCGTACGGAAAAGTAGTGCATGACTAAAATGAACAGATATTGACATGCGACTTGCCCAGAGAAGGTCGATAATAAATACAATATAGACTGGTTTTAGATAAAAGTGGTTGTATTCTCCTCGGAGTTGACTGTACGCAATATCCTCGCATAGGCTCAGATATTACAATATTGTGTATGTATGCATACAGGGATGTGCATACAGAATATAACCCTCACGCACTGCATGTACGACGGACGTAGAACAGGCCGCTGTATGATTGATGGCACTGCACTCCGCCATGCCCGCTTCTCACACACTGACATCTAAAAATAGCACGAGAGGAAAATCTCTGAGGATGGGTCCAGACAACAGCTGTACCACATACCTGCTAGATACAGACAACAGCCTGCGTGACACTCACAGAGCAGATAACAGCCTCCCAGGGGTAGGGGGACTCCAGGATTAACAGCACTGAACGCATAATCACAAGGTTGACAGATTTTATGGGTGTTAGTCCCAATAGAGGGGGTGAGGGTGAGAGGAGTGGGTGAGGGTGGGAGGAGGGGGTGAGGGTGGGAAGAGTGGGTGAGGGTGGGAGGAGTGGGTGAGGCTGAGAGGAGTGGGTGAGGGTGGGGGAGCGGGTGAGGGTGGGAAGAGTGGGTGAGGGTGGGAGGAGCGGGTGAGGGTGGGAGGAGGGGCTGAGGGTGGGAGGAGGGGGTGAGGGTGGGGGGAGCGGGTGAGGGTGGGGGAGTGGGTGAGGGTGGGGGAGTGGGTGAGGGTGGGAGGAGTGGGTAAGGGTGGGAGGAGTGGGTGAGGGTGGGGGGAGTGGGTCAGGGTGGGAGGAGTGGGTGAGGGTGGGGGGAGGGGGTGAGGGTGGGAGGAGTGGGTGAGGGTGGGGGAGCGGGTGAGGGTGGGAGGAGCGGGTCGGGGTGTGAGGAGTGGTTCAGGGTGGGGGGAGCGGGTGAGGGTGAGAGGAGCGGGTCAGGGTGGGAGGAGTGGGTGAGGGTGGGAGGAGTGGGTGAGGGTGGGGGAGCGGCTGAGGGTGAGAGGAGCGGGTCGGGGTGTGAGGAGTGGTTCAGGGTGGGGGGAGCGGGTGAGGGTGAGAGGAGTGGGTGAGGGTGGGAGGAGTGGGTGAGGGTGGGAGGAGTGGGTGAGGGTGGGGGAGCGGGTGAGGGTGAGAGGAGCGGGTGAGGGTGTGAGGAGTGGTTCAGGGTGGGGGGAGCGGGTCAGGGTGGGAGGCGCCGGTCGTCGTGGGATGAGTTGCTCCTTACTGGAGTCTGGGAGGAGCGGGTCGGGTGGGGAGGAGGCGTGTTGTGTTTGATCATCACCGTGAAGCACGTTCAATACTCCAGCAGGCAGCCCGATCAGACCAGGCCGCTCCTGGACCAGACTGACACCTCCCAGTGGTGCCTCACCTCTGTCTGCTGTTCCAGTTTCTGACCCCTCTATTCTGTACTGTCAGTCTCTAGATGGGAAGCTGATACTGTGTGGTGCATTGTCTCTTATGTGCCTGTGGGTATGTGGAGTATGCCTGTGGGTATGTGGAGTGTGCCTGTGGGTATGTGGAGTATGCCTGTGGGTATGATGAGTGTGCCTGTGGGTATGTGGAGTGTGGCTGTGGGTATGTGGGGTGTGCCTGTGGGTATGTGGAGTGTGCCTGTGGGTATGTGGAGTGTGCCTGTGGGTATGTGGAGTGTGCCTGTGGGTATATGGAGTGTGCCTGTGGGTATTGGCGAATGGCGGTGGGTATGTGGTGTGTGCCTGTGGGTATGTGGTGTGTGCCTGTGGGTATGTGGAGTGTGCCTGTGGGTATGTGGTGTGTGCCTGTGGGTATGTGGAGTGTGCCTGTGGGTATGTGGAGTGTGCCTGTGGGTATGTGGGGTGTGCCTGTGGGTATGTGGAGTGTGCCTGTGGGTATGTGGAGTGTGCCTGTGGGTATATGGAGTGTGCCTGTGGGTATTGGCGAATGGCGGTGGGTATGTGGTGTGTGCCTGTGGGTATGTGGTGTGTGCCTGTGGGTATGTGGAGTGTGCCTGTGGGTATGTGGTGTGTGCCTGTGGGTATGTGGAGTGTGCCTGTGGGTATGTGGAGTGTGCCTGTGGGTATGTGGAGTGTGCCTGTGGGTATGTGGAGTGTGCCTGTGGGTATGTGTTGTGTGCCTGTGGGTATGTGGAGTGTGCCTGTGGGTATGTGGAGTGTGCCTGTGGGTATGTGTAGTGTGCCTGTGGGTATGTGGAGTGTGCCTGTGGGTATGTGGTGTGTGCCTGTGGGTATGTGGAGTGTGCCTGTGGGTATGTGGAGTGTGCCTGTGGGTATGTGGTGTGTGCCTGTGGGTATGTGGAGTGTGCCTGTGGGTATGTGGAGTGTGCCTGTGGGTATGTGGAGTGTGCCTAGGGAGAGGCTACGTGCCCATGTATGTATGTGTATGTGTACGGGTATACAGCTGCGGCGTACGCCTATCGAGCTGCGGCCTACTGCTACAGAACATGCGCTTTACTGCCACAGAACGTGCCTTCAGACACGCGGCCGACACCTACAGACATACGGCGTACGCCTACAGACATAGGGCGTACGCCTACAGACACGCGGCCGACACCTAAACACATAAGGCATACGCCTACAGGTACGCGGCCTACGCCTACAGACACCCGGCGTACGCCTATAGACACGCGGCGTACGCCTATAGCAGTCAAACGGCTGGCCCTCAGGGCAGTGCCTGGGACTCTCGGAGTCGGGCCAAGCCGAGGCAGTCGCCACTGGGATCAATGTCTCTGCAATATTCACTCTGCTCGCACTGGAGGTGACAGAGCCTCCTGTAACCTCCAGACTGCCCGGCTGTCTACATGGAGTTAATAATGCAGCGTTCCGCATTATACTCGCCCGAGACCCGGTTAGAATGATCGTGTGAGCTCAGAGTTAACATCACTCAGTTTATAATCCTCTCTTTATACCCTCAGATGGAAGAGGTTTTCATAAAAGGTATAGAATGGGGAATTGGTATCTAGTTCTGTGGTTATGGCAGTCTTTCTCTCTCCAACAAGTTTTCATGAAAGATATACATGAAATGAAGAATTGATATCTAGACCGGTGCTTATGGTATTCTTTCTTCAAGACGTTTTCATAAAAGATATAAATGAAGAATTTGTATCTGGTCCTCTATTTCTTTAAGGCTGGGTCGATAATCATCATTTCTTCAAGTGGAATGATAAATCATTGGATAGATTTGATGAATGTATTCAAGGGGGCATTTAGATAATTATATTGTACCTAAATTATGTGTTTGCAGACAGTCGGGGACAGTTACGGTCAGTATATATGACGTTACATGTTCACAAGTTGACAGATGGCATCAGAAGAGATGTTATATATGTCTCCACCTGATTTAGAATTGATACTACATGGCGGTTATGATAGAAGACTTGTGATGCTAGTTCTTTATCATTCACCAATTACGAAGAGTCAATGCTAAACCTATGGGGAGTGTGTAATTCACTGGGTGGAGATTACGGAGTCTCCATACTAAACCTATAGGCAGTGTGTAATTCACTGAGTGGAGATTACGGAGTCTCCATACTAAACCTATAGGGAATGTGTAATTCACTGGGTGAAGATTACGGAGTCTCCATACTAAACCTATAGGGAATGTGTAATTCACTGGGTGAAGATTATGGAGTCTCCATACTAAACCTATAGGGAATGTGTAATTCACTGGGTGAAGATTACGGAGTCTCCATACTAAACCTATAGGGAATGTGTAATTCACTGGGTGAAGATTACGGAGTCTCCATCCTAAACCTATAGGGAATGTGTAATTCACTGGGTGGAGATCACGGAGTCTCCATACTAAACATATAGGGATTATGTAATTCACTGGGGGGAGATTATGGAATCTCTTATAATCTCTGCACTTCACAGAGCAGAGAGTCCATTTTATGCAAATAGTCCATGCGAAGACCTGCGGCCATTTTGTCTTTTCTTTGATAATTCAAATTCCCAGTGTATGATAAGTGACTCTACGCAATATTCTCACTCACGCTCGGATATTACTATGCGTCAACTACTCTGACAATGCATACTGTAGTATCAAATTAATATTAATGTTGTGCATACCCTCAAAACACCCCAAAAGAGTGATAGACTAAAGAAAAAACCAACAATCTATTGTCAAAGTCGTCGTTCTCCACGAGGTTGATGCGGTGTGATATGAATGAGGCGACACCCGAGTGAATATCACGTACCATTCAAACGAGATGGAGAATGACTTCTTTGACCAAAACGAGTTGCTTTCTGTATTTATCTCAGCCCTGTACACACTAAAAGAATGGACAACACACAGGAGAACGAGTTCCCAATGTTAAGCCTTTATTCCAGGGGTGAGACAAAGTCCAATACGTTTTCATTGGTGGATGAGTGGACCCTAAGAGGGGTATCCCACTATCACGATTTGAGCCTCCGACACACTACGATAGCCTTACGTCCACCTACTACGATATGGCTCCGATATGGTCTACGATGCACCTCCCGATACAAAATCAAGATCGTGTCGGAAGGTCACCTAATATCGGGGCAGTTGACCACGTTTCTGCGATTAGGCACCGAAAGAAAACCCTTCTGATGTTTGGTGGATTGGCATGTCTAGACATATGTCTACGATTTTGCACCTTCCCGATATGTCTGCGATATTTACTTTATATATCGGTGCCATATCGGTAGGTCTAAATTTCTATCGTATTAGGTGGACGCCAGGCCTAACTGCACTTTTAGGCCTGGCGTCCACCTACTACGATAGAAATTTAGACCTACCGATATGGCACCGATACAAAAAACCAAATATCGGAGACATATCGGGAAGGTACAAAATCGTAGACATATGTCTAGACATGCCACTCCACCACGCATTGTATGGGTTTTTTATCGGTGTCTAATCGTAGAAACGTGGTCAACTGCCCCGATATTAAGGGACCTGCCGACGCGATTTTGTTTTTTCATCGGGAGGTGCATCGTAGACCATATCGGAGCCATATCGTAGTAGGTGGACGCCGGGCCTTAATATGTGTGTATACAAGTCCCTGACGATCAGAGGCTGATCCCGAGTTGGCGTTACACTCGGCGCTATCATCTGACGGCTCAGAGGGCCTCCTGGCCCGCGTCCAGAGTGGGCCGTGACAGTCGCCTAATCACAGGCCATTAGAGTAAAAACACCAGATCGTTTACTGTATGGTGAATGGAGGCAGACGTGGGTATGACAACACGGTAATAAAAACGAGGACAATTACTGAAATTACAGAAAAGTTATGAGAAAAAAATGAACAAACAACAGTTTTAAAATGTCTTGAATTATCTAATTGGGAAATAATGAACGTGAGCAAAAAATGGGATAGTCCCCCTGAAGGTCAGAAGGTCACGAGCAATTAAAAAGAAAATCTCCAGAATCAGAATCAAGTGGCTAACCACTGAGTAAATTCTAGAGGCCCAGACTAGCTAGGTGTAGACCTGACAAATAAGGGAGTCAGAACTCAAACACAGATGTACGAGGTACTACTCTGTGTCAAGAGAAGACTGGTTTTATAACATCAGGAGGAGTTTATATACTAGCCACAGGAAGCACTTTCCTACAGGTTGAGCTTGCATGCTCTGTGCTGTGATTGGCTGTTGAACCAACAGCCAATGAGGGATGACCAGTGTTGTTACGGTCTGCTGCACATGGAGGGTGGTTGTGGCCCCTAAGATTGGAGGTCAACTCTCGACCGTAGAACTGTCCAAAGGCACTATAAATATCATGTAAGGAGGTCAGGGTCAAGGTCGGGGTTTGCTGCGAATGCAGTCATTGGCTACTCGGTCTACTCTATTCCTTATATGGACTTAGTGTAATGGGACAACTCCATGCTGCATGCCAGTGAGGCCGCTAACACTAACAGCTCAGTGTCACTGTTGGGAAAAACTTGTTTTATCGCCCACTCAATATGCGCAATATTAGTGCCGCAAAAGATCTGGGAGGAGAGTTTCAGATATAATGGACTATTGGATGTACTACTATTTTGATGTGATGTTAATGTAAATAAATGAAAAGAATAGTATTTAGACGTAAGAATTACATGTCCTGATATGTCGCAATATGCTTAATTTGGGCAAATTTCTCACTCTCCAATTGTGGACTTAATCACTGCCCATGCGCATGGGCGATAAAACAAGTTTTTTGCAAGGTAACCGATTTTCGCATCACAGCGGCCCAGGAACCATAACGAGCGATAATGAGGGTAAATATGCCATTCACTACTGCCCTACTGTAAATATCAGAATTGGTGGGAGCTGCTACAAAATGGCGACTGTTCCAATTCAGTCATTTTTGTTTATATAGATGTAGACAAATTTGATGAATAATCTCTTGCCATAGGAACCAATGTAATTGGTCATGATAGGGAAGTAGAGACCAGAACGTTACACACTGTTAGCCTTCGAGCAGGCAAAGATAAAGAGGGAAATTCTGGGGGTCGTTTTATTTTCAAGTCTCGTTGGTGAGGAGAGCTCACACGAGGGATACCTCCACGGGCGACCTATTGGATGAGAGGTCGTCAATCGCGTTCGATTTACCCTGTCGTCCGTAGGTAGAAAAATCCTTGTCATTGAAGAGAAGCCGAGGACAAAATAGGCCTGTAGGAGAGTTTGGAGGAGACTTGAACGAGGTCTCGTAACCAGTCTCTTCTTATTGGCCAGATTCACTTGTTTACTGGTCTCTTATTGGTTGCTAATGACTCTTTCTTTAGTCAGCGCTGTGGTGACACATAGTGGTATTTTTGGGAACTAATTTCATCATTTATGAATGTATGTAAATTTAAGTAAATGGGACAGTAATTCTCCATCTGAGACCTCCAGTTTTTAATAAAATCATAATAAATATATATTTCCGATAGTTCAAATGAATTAAAAAGCTTTAAATTTGTTATTTTGAATCACCCACGATACCCCTAGAGGTGTCGCCCGCTAGGAGAGCTGCAGGACACTTTTCAGGAGGTCTCCCCGCCCGAGGATAAAAAATAAAACGCAAATGGACGAGAGGTCGTACATCGTCACCTACAACTCTCCTTCCCCAGGATACTTTGAATTATCGAACACAAACCCTCGTGCGACCTCTCCTTGGGCATTTCAAGTCTCCTCGGGCTGAAAATAAAACGACCCCCTGATATTCCTCGACTTTGATATGTGGATCTACATATTTGTAGGTGTTCAGGTGAATATAGAGGAAACCTATGAGATCATATCCCATCGAGTTTAAATCACGTAGTAATTCACAAGGCGAAGCCAGGTGAATTAGATAGTGATTCAAAGGAGATGGGAACAAGCTCTGACACTGAACTTAAATGGGTTTCTGAATTTATCTCACCCTTAACATTGACTAATGGGCTATCATTTGTGACATAATCCCCCATTGGATATTTTTCCTAAATATCTAATGGGTGTTGGATACGAGTTCCCAATGTTTAGTCTATGGAGAAAAAATACCAGGGGTGAGATACATGTAGGTTTCCTACCGATACACAGCATGGAACTCTGACCTTTAAGACATAGATACACGCACCGCGCGTCAAGAAAGGTCACCTCGGTGTCCCGGCTCGCCCACCATCAGCATGGAGTTACCGCAGCATGGAGAAAACAGGGGGCATTTTAACGTGATATCCCGATGGTATGTAGACGTTAGGGCCCACTCATCAGGACGTTAGGGCCCACTCATCAGGACGTTAGGGCCCACTCATCGGGACGTTAGGGCCCACTTATCAGGACGTTAGGGCCCACTCATCGGGACGTTAGGGCCCACTCATCGGGACGTTAGGGCCCACTCATCGGGACGTTAGGGCCCACTCATCGGGACGCTAGGGCCCACTCATCAGGACGTTAGGGCCCACTTATCGGGACGTTAGGGCCCACTTATCAGGACGTTAGGGCCCACTCATCGGGACGTTAGGGCCTACTTTTTTTTAAATTTTATTTTTTTTATTTGCACAAAAAAAGGGTACAACAATGGCCTCTGCCAAGGCAGGTTTTCTGGCCATTCGGATAACAATTCAGAGGGAGGCCATTAACAAGCTCAGTCCGTATTAAATTTATACAGTATATACACAAGGGATGAAGTTAATGATGAAGAGTGTGGAGGAAGAAATTCTAACTCGATCTATACCTGATTTACTGGTCTACCTTATCATAACATTGATATATATCATTGAAATATGCATAAATGTCAAATCATTACTTACATTTCATGAAATTTGCGAAAACTGTGTCATTTCTGCGTCATTGGTGCCGTTTTTAACACTAACAGGCTGACAAACATTCACCAATTCAGCAAAATTAGGTGGGTCCTAACTTCCATTCATGCTATTTCTGCTTCCCAGCGCCGCAGGTGGGAATACAGCATCGCGGTGCGGCCGAGGCGCGACTGTGGCTTTCTCACCACTGGTCCCAGCTGGGCCCTAACGTCCCGACATTCGGATGGTGGGCCCTAACGTCCTGCAATCATTCCTATACAGAATCCTTAAACCCGGATATCTATAATGAGGTGTTTACATTGAGTTTTATGTGGGTCGCGGGTGATTTTGAGCTCCCTTAGCTCACAGTTGTTCTTACTTTATGGCAGTGGGTTGTATATATGTGATTTTTGCTAGTATGTATTATAGAAGAACCCAACAAGTGTTGGTCAAAGTCTTCGTTCTCCATGAGTTTAATGCGGAGTGATATAAACAAGGCTAAAGCCGAGTGAATATCACGTAGCGGTCAAATGAGTTGGAGAACGACGACTTTCACCAAAACGAGTTGCTTTCTGTATTTACCTGACCCCTATACACACTGAAATAATTGACAACACACAGGATATAGACCATGGAGAAAGGACTACAATACTCGTAAGGGTATGGCGAACGAATTCCCTATGTTAAACCTATGAGACAAAAATACCAGGGGTGAGATAAATTATAAAAACACTGACCGTAGTGAGGGTATTCTCATAGAATGACAACCCCAAGAATGAAGTCGTCAGCTAAAGGCTAATGAGTCATGGTGGGCAGATAAAGGTTGGTTTCCATTGACCGATATTTGTACAGACCGATCCCATAGCATCTTTATTATCTCTTATTACAGGAATTTATTCATTTGTTTGTTATTGACATCTACATCAACATTTATCCTCTTACATTCTAGCATTGTACATATTTTGACGATATATTTCACAATTCTGTTATATTCCTTTTCATCAGACTTTCATTTTTTGTTTTTTCCCCCCTTTATAACTCGTTATGATTAAAAGTGTTAAAACAAAATACAACGGATACAGGACGATACCAGTTGGCAGGATTTATAAGATGAGGAGGTTGAGATGTTGTGATGTGTGTTATATGTTTCTGATGCTGGCTATTTCTGGGGGGACCTGTATGCAGTTGGGTCGGGTTTATAAGATGAGGAGGTTGAGATGTTGTGATGTGTGTTACAAGTTTCTGATGATGGCTATTTCTGGGGGACCTGTATGCAGTTGGGTCCGGTCTATACGATGAGGAGGTTGAGATGTTGTGATGTGTGTTATAAGTTTCCGATGCTTGCTATTTCTAGGGGGACCTATATGTAGGTGGGACGGGTCTATAAGATGAGGAGGTTGAGATGTTGTGATGTGTGTTATAAGTTTCTGATGCTCGCTATTTCTGGGGGGATCTGTATGCAGTTGGGTCGGGTTTTTAAGAGGAGGAGGTTGAGGTGTTGTGATGTGTGTTATAAGTTTCCGATGCTCGCTATTTCTGGGGGGACCTGTATGCAGTTGGGTCGGGTCTATAAGATGAGGAGGGAGATGTTGTGATGTGTATTATATGTTTCTGATGCTCGCTATTTCTGGGGGGACCTGTATGCAGTTGGGTCCGGTCTATACGATGAGGAGGTTGAGATGTTGTGATGTGTGTTATATGTTTCCGATGCTAGCTATTTCTTGGGGGACCTGTATGTAGGTGGGACGGGTCTATAAGATGAGGAGGTTGAGATGTTGTGATGTGTGTTATATGTTTCCGATGCTCGCTATTTCTGGGGGGACCTGTATGCAGTTGGGTCGGGTCTATAAGATGAGGAGGTTGAGGTGTCGTGAAGTGTGTTGCTGTTAAGTATCAGTTACTCTGATTACCGCGCTGTCTGTGAAGTCCGAGGTGTAGAGTTACATACACAGACCTTACTGTGGCAGGTAATAACCGCCACTGCTGTGGTGGTGGTAGTAGAGGTGGAGGTGGTGGAGGTGGAGGTGAAGGTAGTGGTGTGTGGTTGGGGTGATAGTGGTGGAGGTGGTAGTAGAGGTGGAGGTGGTGGAGGTGGAGGTGAGGGTAGTGGTGTGTGGTGGTGGTAGTAGAGGTGGTGATAGTGGAGGTGCAGGTTTCTACTGCAGGTAACAGCTCACGAGCGGCTCACGAGCAGCTCACTGAGTCTGACACAGACCCACTCACCTGCTCACACATACATTCCTGTGAATATATAATTGATTTACCACCATTTACTTCATCCTCTTAGCTCTATGCCTGCCTGTGTCTGTTTGTCTGTCTCTGTCAGTCTATCTGTCTCTTTCTGTCTGTCTGTCTGTTTCTGTCTGTCTCTGTCAGTCTGTCTGTCTCTGGCTGTCTGCCTTTGTCTGTCTCTGGCTGTCTGCCTTTGTCTGCCTCTGTCTCCTCTCTCTCTCTCCACTCTCTCTCTCGCTGAGTTTATATCGTGCTTACAGGTATATCTGTCTGTCTGTGTCTGTCTGTGTCTGTCTGTGTCTGTCTGTGTCTGTCTGTGTCTGTCTGTGTCTCTGTGTCTCTGTGTCTCTGTGTCTCTGTCTCTGTCTCTCTCTGAGTTTATATCGTGCTTACAGGTATATCTGTCTGTCTGTGTGTGTGTCTGTCTCTGTCTCTGTCTCTGTCTCTCTCTGTGAGTTAATACCGTGCTTACAGGTATATCTGTCTGTCTCTGTCTCTGTGTCTGTCCCTGTCTCTATATCTCTCTGGGTTTATATAGTACTTATAGCTAAGTCTCTCTGTCTGTCTCTCTAAGTTAATATCGTGCTTACAGGTATATCTGTCTGTCTGTGTCTCTGTGTCTGTCCCTGTCTCTATATCTCTCTGGGTTTATATAGTACTTATAGCTAAGTCTCTCTGTCTGTCTCTCTAAGTTAATATCGTGCTTACAGGTATATCTGTCTGTCTGTGTCTGTCTGTGTCTGTCTGTGTCTGTCTGTGTCTGTCTGTGTCTGTCTCTGTCTCTGTGTCTCTGTGTCTCTGTGTCTCTGTGTCTCTCTGTCTCTCTCTGAGTTAATATCGTGCTAACAGGTATATCTGTCTGTCTGTCTCTCTCTGTGAGTTAATATCGTGCTTACAGGTATATCTGTCTGTTTGTGTGTGTGTCTGTCTCTGTCTCTGTCTCTGTCTCTCTCTGTGAGTTAATACCGTGCTTACAGGTATATCTGTCTGTCTCTGTCTCTGTGTCTGTCCCTGTCTCTATATCTCTCTGGGTTTATATAGTACTTATAGCTAAGTCTCTCTGTCTGTCTCTCTAAGTTAATATCGTGCTTACAGGTATATCTGTCTGTCTGTGTCTCTGTGTCTGTCCCTGTCTCTATATCTCTCTGGGTTTATATAGTACTTATAGCTAAGTCTCTCTGTCTGTCTCTCTAAGTTAATATCGTGCTTACAGGTATATCTGTCTGTCTGTGTCTGTCTGTGTCTGTCTGTGTCTGTCTGTGTCTGTCTGTGTCTGTCTCTGTCTCTGTGTCTCTGTGTCTCTGTGTCTCTCTGTCTCTCTCTGAGTTAATATCGTGCTAACAGGTATATCTGTCTGTCTGTCTCTCTCTGTGAGTTAATACCGTGCTTACAGGTTTATCTGTCTCTCTGTGTCTCTCTGTCTCTCTCTGAGTTAATATCGTGCTTACAGGTATATCTGCCTCTCTGTGTCTCTGTGTCTCTGTGTCTGTCCCTGTCTCTATATCTCTCTGGGTTTATATAGTACCTCTAGCTATGTCTGTCTGTCTCTCCCTCTCTCTGAGTTAATATCGTGCTTTCAGCTACGTCTGCATTCCTTCCCAATCACACGTTCTACATACAGAGTGAGAGCGAGGTGTGAGACACCGTCTACGGAGCTTCTTATTACCTGACCCAGAAATATCTCCACCTGAGCTCAGTATGTACAGCTACAAGGCTAACGTTACAGCAGGCCAGTTCTTAAAAACTAGGATGTAGTATGAGCGTGCAATTATAAAAGAAAAATAATTAATAGGTTTAGATTACATTCAGTGTATGGACAGTTTTCTGTAACCGACTTGCACCCAGTCAAGTTGCCATTTCTGCAACCGTCTAGAATCCAAACATATCAAGCAATGAGGTATTTTGGTCTTGAGTGATTGCTCATGGACACTGGCACCCTACTCCTTCCCCACCATCACAGTGAAAATCACGCAGATAGTGAAGGGACAGTTTTTTGCATTATGCTGGAAATTTATATGTGACCACCCGAACATTTCGGCAAAGTTTTATTATTGAGTGTAACCATACCTGTTATAGGGCAGTTCTTTCTTTGGGACCCCTTCTACTCAATAAGGTATTCATACCCTTGTCAATTTAAGAAGATTGATTTGAGGAAAAGATTTCTTAGAGCAATTCTATCGGTATACCTCTTCTGCGACGAAAAAGATAGATAGATTCTTTGAGGTTTGATGAAAGACATTTCACTGAAAATTGAATATATATTCCAGTGTTTGCATTTCTTTGGTATTTTTAATGACCGGGAGATATTGAGAGTTAAACGGCATATAGTTTAGACTTGGGCAGATGAAGTAAATCTGATACTTCATTGATGTAGATGAGGAACAGTTGGGGCTTTGTTATTGAGATGTGTAAGATAGGAAAAATATATAAAATCCAGCAGATCAAGTACGAATATTCTGGTTTTAGGATTTATAAAATTGAGGTTCCATAGAACAAATGCCTACATTCCTGTCACAAATTAACAGAGAAAGTAACATTTTCTTTTTTTGAAATTTTTATTGGGTCAGTTCGCACACTTTTCAGTCGTGGTCTACCATCTTCTCATATTACATAAATAGTCACAGCATTGATAGCTTGGGTACACACAGTAACCATATTTTAGACATAATACCAACTTATGATAGAATTCTGGATAGAAAAGTATTACTGCACCAGGCAAACCCGAGTGCAGTGAGGAGCAGACCTTGCCGTCGTGCGATAAACAAGACTTGACTAACTCGAGTTTGGTTTAGAATTTATCCTACCCTGTCTATATTACTTCAGAATATTAAGAAATAACTTAAAACTCACCGAGATCCAGTGAAATTTGCGTGACACTCCATAATGTGTGCTTGTTGATACTCGATATCGTTCTTGTCTTGTTCGCTCATTGGTCATTTTCCACATGACGTCATTTCACATATGTACCCCACTAGAGCGATATATTTCATTTTTCTGCATACTCGCCCGAATACAGTCGGTCAATGTTAAGCCTATGGAGTTTTTTTATTAGGGGTAGGATAAATACACAATATTACCATGATTTCGATCTGAGTGGCCGTATTCTCCGCGTAGTTGACGCGTAGTAATACTCCGAGCGATAGCGAGGAGTATTGCGTAGCGTCAACTACAAATCATGGTAATGTTGTATTTATTACTCACTTATTTTTAGATTTAAGCAATAAATATGATCGTTAGAAAACTTTTCAATATAGTTCAGAAGTTATGTTTGGGACTACTTTCATCTCAATGGGACTACTTTCATCTCAAAAATCCGTATCCTCCTAGGAGGGTACGCAGGTCCGTATCCTACTCAGTAGCGATCTGTAAGCTACATAGGCTTAGTATGGAGACTCCGTATCAGGTGGGTAATAAAGTCCGATACCGCTTCACATAACATGGATACATAGAGAACAGTTACGCTATTTGTACTTGATGAACCTGTATTCACGGTATTGAGGCTAGTGGTGGGTTGTGTGCAGTACTTGTAGTTTTTACTGATATTTAATTGTGGGTTAGTGGTACGTAATAGTGGTTTATAGTTTTACACTAACGTAAATAACAGTAACCAGCACCGACACAGAGATCATGGAGGCACCGGCTGAAAGGTCATTATCTAGAACAAAGTGTAATCACGTGGTGGGAGGTGTCACACCCGTATTACAATTAACATCCCTCCCCAATATATAGATAATAACCGATGGTATTGTGGACAGGCGGCCGTAAACCACGAGTGGTTTACAAAGCTGCCTGTCCACATAACTATCGTTTGTTGCAGTTATTATCCATCTTTTCGAATAAATCGAACCCAGTAATTGCCATATTAAAGAGTAGAACAATAGGGACTATTTCTTTGCTCTATAGCAAAAAGGGACTATTATACCCTGGTTTTGAGGTTGTATGAACTAAAGAAATGACATCGCTGGTTCCAACCCGTTGCAATAAAACTCTTTGTCCTGAAAATACAAACGGGCCCGTTTAAAAATTTACATGAAGACCCTTTTCTGTACCTCTTACAAGGGTTATGGTTTAATGATAATTAAGTCTGTTCGCTAAGACAGTATTAGCCGTCCATAATGCTGTCCATAAGTGTTGGATAAAGTTGGCCAACATCGTCCCTGGGTCTCTATGACATACAGAAAAAGGGTCTACATGTACGAGCCTAGATTATTAAAAGGGGCCTTAAAATACCCTCTAAAAGAGGTGTTAATAAATGAAGAAAAGCTCGCTTCTCATTGCCAGCAATTTCCAAGGCATCCTGAGATCAATGTAGGTTAACGGGGCTTAGCCGAGACACTACCAATAACCACCGCGTTGCGACCACGAATAGCAAAAAGAAAACTCCAACCGAACGAAAACATTGAAATCATAATGCAACCCAAGATCTAGTTTTAGAAGTCGAGTCATTGATAGCGACCGTAAACTGTGGTGCTGCCTGGACATCAGGCTTAGGGTACAAACTAGATCCCGGCATCGTCAGGAGCATGTGGGATCTGCGGTGGTCTTGTGCGCGGTTTTGATTATGTAATTATGATAATTAGTTGTCTAGAGCACGCCAGTTACGTAAAGTGTCGCTACTAGATTAGCAGAATCAATACCTGCCTAGCGAGATGGTAACGTATGTTGCATCACCATATTGTGACTAGAATACTTGACCTATACATGACCTATATTAGTGTGAGGTGCACCACACTACCCTATACATGACCTATATTAGTGTGAGGTGCACTACACTGCCTATACATGACCCATATTAGTGTGAGGTGCACCACACTGGCCTATACATGACCTATATTAGTGTGAGGGGCACCACACTGCCTATACATGACCTATATTACTGTGTGGTGCACCACACTGCCCTATACATGACCTATATTAGTGTGAGGTGCACCACACTGCCTATACATGACCTATATTAGTGTGAGGTGCACCACACTGCCTATACATGACCTATATTGGTGTGAGGGGAACCACACTGCCTATACATGACCCATATCAGTGTGAGGTGCACCACATTGCCTATACATGACCCATATCAGTGTGCGGTGCGCCACACTGCCTATACATGACCTATATTAGTGTGAGGTGCACCACACTGCCTATACATGACCTATATTACTGTGTGGTGCACCACACTGCCTATACATGACCTATATTAGTGTGAGGGGCGCCACACTGCCTATACATGACCTATATTAGTGTGAGGTGCACTACAATGCCTATACATGACCCTATAAGATGGGGTATTGTTTATTTTACGATTCGAGTGTGGTTGTGGCACCTTTCACTGTTGGGCACGTTTAAATCGCTCGTCTTGTCTTGTCTCTGAAATCCTGGCCACTGACAATCACCAAGATATTGCAATGCCTCAGACTCCCAACATGTACAGCGACTGAGGTTTCATGTCCATATTCATCATAACGATGACAACATACGGCAATGCCTCAGTCTCCCAATATGTACAGCGACTGTGGTTTCATGTCGAGATTCATCATAACGATAACAACATACCACAATGCATCAGCCTCCCAACATGTACAGCGACTGAGGTTTCATGTCCATATTCATCATAACGATGACAACATACGGCAATGCCTCAGTCTCCCAATATGTACAGCGACTGTGGTTTCATGTCGAGATTCATCATAACGATAACAACATACCGCAATGCCGCAGCCTCCCAACACTAGTTATACATAGTACAACGCTATTTCTGCTATCACTCCCCACAGACGTTGTACTTAAGGACATAAGCATACTTTTAGATTCTTTGCGAACCAAACTGGGTGCTGTTTAAGAACTTACGAGGGAGAAAATAAAAGGTCGTTCGATTCTCCTAGGCCTGATATCGTTTAATAAGGGCTAGGAGAATTCCTGAAGGACAAATGAGGGAGAGGATCACTAGTGAGGCATGAAATATCGTTTAACAAATTTATCCCCCAGTGGACGATTGTCCTCCACATGGTCCTACGTCGTCCAAAAACGGACAATTAAACGACACGTACAGGGGGTGTCGTACAGGGAGCTTGTACCTCTGTCCCTGGTAAGATATAATGGTGATCACTACATTTATTATGCCAAATATAAACATATCTAAAAATATATTCAAATAGGAAAGTACCTATTGCAATTTTTTTTTAAATTCTTATAAATCAATTAGTGGATTTATGAGATACTTTTTTTTACTTTTTTTTCTGATAAAGATTAACTCATCTTTCTAATGTTAATGAATATGCATAGATATTTTGTGATATGTCAATTACTTGAAAGTGTCTTAGAGTTAAATGCGAAAAATACAAACTCTAATAAATGAATAAGTTGATAGACTGGAGATACATTTTTACTTCTTCATATACGGTAAAACCCCGCATTAGCGGACACCATCCGTTCCGGGCTAAACTGTCCGCTTACGCGGGGTTTTCAAGTTTCTCCCAGACCAATATTGAAGTGTTATATACCCATGTGTAGGGGAGACAGAGGGGATGGTAAATCTGAAATCAATTTTTCAATATATTAATTGAATCCGTTATTCAACTTTGAATTATAAATGTATTTTCTATGAATATACTAAAACACACTCATAAAAAAACACAGATTAATCCATTTTTGGTAGGGTGCCCATCAGAAGTGTCTGCTTACACAGGGTTTTAGGCCTTTTTGTACCGAAATAACTGTCCGCTTACGCGGGGTGTCCGCTTACGTGTGGTGCCCGCTTATGCGGGGTGTCCACTTACGCGGGGGTTAAATTAAACATCTAATAGAGGGAAAATATCCGTTCCGAACAAAAGTGGCCACTTACACGGGTTGTGCACTTATGCGGGGTGTCCGTTAGGCGGGGTTCTACTGTATGTACATACAGTTACCTGCTAAATACTTTAACAATGTTATAGTTAAAAAATAATTGCATATGATTTAAGAGGGGAATAAAACAATACTTTTAATAGTTAATAAATTTTTTTTACCAACAATCCCAGCCCATGCATCTTCTTGGGAAGCAAAATTATATATATATATATATATGTGTGTCTGTCTGTGCTATACACCTAGCTTTATAAGAAGCGGCGGGAAAAGTATTAACAATGTTCACCAGATGTCGCACTGATCCGATACGATGATTCCCTCACCACAAGAATGCGACACTGTGGTATACTATAGTGACACTGTGTCTGACATTGACTTCAATGACAAGAGTGAGCGATAACCAGGGAGATGGTCGATTCAATTATGTATTTCGATTAAAACACTATATTTGAGATGTGACAACTGTTCAGGAAAGGTCTAATGTATTGTACTACCTATAAAAGATATTTCTATTATGAAAATACATTATAAATATAAATAAATCTTAACGAAAAATGGATTTTATATTATCCAATGTATCAGAGAACTATCAACGGAAGTAGCTGCAGGACTGAATACACTGGTGCCCTGCCGTGTCCGACGCTGATCTCCTTCCACAGACGATCTGGGACAAAGTTAGGAGATTTTACAGCAAGGAGAGGAGAGTCCACGCAGGACCTCCCTTATTAAACGATATTCACACCGGATCCTCCCCAGTGTCCTCTCTCGCGGCTGTTCTCCTATCGTCCAGACCAATTCTCCCTCGTAACTTCTTAAACACCACCCTGGTTCGTACAATCACGTTTGTAAAGGAAGTGTCATGAAACAAAAAACAGTTGAACTCAACAACTTACATCACAACCTCCAGTCTCACATCATATGAGCATCAGATGTTATCTTTTTCTTTATCAAATCCTCCTTTAAATCCCTGAATCGGGAGCCCCTCAATCAACCATCGGCCATCTTTAATCTTTGAATTTTGAATTGAGCTGGTTACCAGCGATCATGTGAGTCGACATCAAGTCCGACTCTAGTGAGGAGTCGCACTACGTCTGACTACCCAACACCTACAGTGACTGAGATTTCATGTCGAGATTCATCCCGACCCGGGTCAGATTTACCGCCATCACCTCATTGTTTCCCGCCTCTGGTGTTCACGACACTCCTGTCTGGGGTAGGATCAGGGACCTGTCATTAGACCCAGTCTGGTCCCCTGCCTGATCCCTCCTAACCGGGCCCTGTGTAATCACTCTCTCCTAGCAGAGATCCTAGCCGCTGGTCGTAAGCTCAATCACCAGGAGGAATGTGCTGTGAGAGTGGTGTAATGCCTGCCGTTTGACCCGGCAGAGGGCGGTGATGGTGTTGTTTTTTCTCCTCGTATCATGGTGTGATATTCTGACACCGTTAGGATAGACTTCAAACACACTGCCGTGTCCGGTGTGCCCAACCAGCACATAGGGGGCAAGGCTATACAGGAACAATTGCAACCAGAAGACAACAAAAAATAGTACTTAATGTAGAAGCACCAAAATCTGAAAAATATAGGAAATCACCCCTATACCAAGGAACTCCCCTATGGGACAGACTCCCAAAAGAAATACAGCTAACAAAAGACGCATCATACTTTAAATTACATGTCAAAAACTTCCTCTTAGAGATTCCAGACCTGCTAAACTAGGATATGTGCAAATGACGCTTAAGCCAAGCAAACCTTGTATTGTCCTGTGTGTCTTGTAAATACATTGTGTGTCTTGTAAATACATTGTGTGTCTTTTTCGACTACGATGGAAGAACGCCCATTTACGGGCGAATCTGTATGTCTTTACACTGAATAAAAAAACCCCAAAAAAAACCAGATGCTGATGGTCTTTTATTGATCATTTACTTCATTGGTAAATGAAGAAGGTGAGCTAGAATCAAGAGTGAACCTGTTTCAGTAGTCTCGTGACATTAGCCTAGACATACATCAACAGCGGCACCAACAGTGCAAGCAACAGCGGAAAAAGACTAGCAATTATCAGAAAATCGAAGCGCCCAATCTTCTTCATATTTGGAACGATTATAGGTTATATGTATCCGCTACTCATGTTAAAGTATCATTGCTTAATTCCTACGAGAAGTGAGTGAAACTCCGCGTGTTATCGATTGCAATCTTGTGATCTGTCTGTATGGTGTCACAGACGCCATCTAGACATGTCACGAAACTACTGAAACAGGTCCCAGATGCTGATAGCCTTTTATTGATCATTTACTGCATTGGTAAATGAAGAAGACGAGCTACAATGAAAGATTGAAAGAGAAACTCTGACAACGTGTTATCATGTATTTGATGGAAACTATATTCCAGTGAAAGAAAGCGGTACATGGGTTTCCCTATTCCTACATACCTTCAAGTATCGATAAAAATGGAGATTTCCTTACCTATGATAGTCCAAAAAGCCATGGCCACCCTTATCAAGTAATTACAACTGATATGCTTTTTTCCTGCTGGTTTCATAGCAACTATGAGTGTTGCTATGCATGTTGCTATGTGACAGATTCGTGGTGACGTCATAGTTGCATCGATGTAGTATGTTTATTCAAATCTACCATTTGGATAATTAGAAGGAAACTCACGAGATGAAATTAGTTTGGTCCGTACTCTACCGAGTTTGACTGCAGAGTAATTCACGAAGCGAAGCTGAGTGAATTACTCTGTGGTCAAACGAGGTGGAGGAGGGACCAAGTTATTTTCATCGAGTGGGTTTCTGATTTTATCTCACCCCATATAACATCAATTATTGATTAAATGAATCACTAAATTAGCCATTGAGTATTGGGTACTCGAACCTCACGGCCGTGGAGTACGAGTTCCTAATGTTAAGCCTATGGAGAAAAATACCGGGGTGAGATGAATCTGAAAATAACATTTAACTTTTGAATAAATCTGAAAATACCATCTACCACCATTTGACCTCGATGTGCCCACAGTGCTGTAGCTGGGCGCCTCACCGTGAACTCAGTCAGCAGTTCCTGCAGCAACTCACATGAAGTCTGAGCCTTCATCCACTCATATGTAGTATAGGGAGACATGGACAGTGTGCCCGAATGAAATGAGTTGGTTCGGTCAGAAATATTCACCGAGTCCGAAGAACGAGCTGAATACGTCCCACCAAAAACAACCAGGAGTAGATGTCATTATATACCTGGACACCATTAAAAACGCCATTTTATAACAAGTCATGCTCACTCTCCTTGTTATCATCATTATTATTATTGTTATATAACTGGACATCATTAAGAATTCTATTTTACAACAAGTCACGTGGTACTGAGTACAAGAACTAATATTTCATGCACAGTGTGCAGAACGGAATCCGTACATCTGGCCAGTAAGTGTGAGACATTCCCGTACAGGTATATGATAAATTGTATAAGTAGGTGGACAGTATTACCAAGAGGCAGTTGAGTTTCTGGCGTTTTATTGGTGACCCGCCGTTTCGAGCTGAGTGGTTCTTTATCAGGGTTAGCATGATGATACATTCACTGTGTGAGGTCCATAGGGAGTTACTTCAGTACCAAGTGGTTAAAGTAAATATGTAATAACACTTAATAAATAATGTTTTTTTGGTAATGATTCGCCAGTGATACACTCAGCGGCCTTATATCACACCTTGGATACTAAATACACGATATTGACTGGTTTCACATACAAGCGCCGTATGCTCCGAGGAGTTGACGCGTAGTTATATCCAAGCCCATACGAGGATATTGCGCAGAGGCAACCCCAAGTAGTATACAATAGCTCTTATCTGAAACCATTCTATATTATATTTATCATCCACGTAAATCGTAACCCGGAGCATACAACATATCTGTATGCTCCGGGTATGTAGATACACGCTGCCTATGTGTTAAACCCAGCCGTGGATTTCCCCTGCTCGTATCCCAAACACCTATTATTGTACACTGGGTACTATAGAGGAAACCCATGAAAGTTTAAGGTCTGAGCCCGTATCCCATCGAGTTTGAATCACGTAGTAATTCACAAGGCGAAGCCGAGTGAATTACTACGTGATTCAAATGAGATGGGATCGAGCTCTGACCCTAAACTTGAATGGGTTTCTGAATTTATCTCACCCTTCACATTGACTAATTGGCTAACATTTGTGACATAATCCCCCATTTGATATTTTTCCTAAATATCTCATGGGCATTTGGTACGAGTTCCCAATGTTAAGTCTATGGAGAAAAAATATCTGGGGTGAGATAAAGGTCAGAAATGTAGGAAGGTCAAATAGAGCAGCTGTTCACCCCTCAATATGGATGAGGGGTGAATACTTTATGTTGTACATATTGTAGAATATAGGGCCCTGAGTGATTGCTAGTTCCACCATCATCTACCAGGAAATTGTAAAATAGCGCCACTGTAGTTGGTGGACAACCACGGGTTTCTGCTGTCATTATCTATAGATAATCATGAGTGGAGGCTAAAACCCTTTTATAGCTAACCCCTAAAAATATTTTTGATAAATACACAATATTACCATGATTTCGATCTGAGTGGCCGTATTCTCCGCGTAGTTGACGCATAGTAATACTCCGAGCGAAAGCGAGGAGTATTGCGTAGCGTCAACTACAAGGAGAATATGGCCACACAGATCGAAATTATGGTAATGTTGTATTTATTACTCACTTATTTTTAGATTTAAGCAATAAATATGATCGTTAGAAAACTTTTCAACGTAATTAAGAAGTTATGTTTGGGACTACTTTCATCTCAAAAATCCATATCCTCCTAGGAGGGTACGGAGCTCCGTATCCTCCTCAGTAGCGATCTGTAATCTCCATAGGCTTAGTATGGAGACTCCGTATCAGGTGGGTAATAAAACGAGACCCACCAACAGTCTTTTTAAGGGTTTTTTTTGTTGGTTTTTTTTTTTTTGGGGGGGGGGGCAAGATGGCCGCCTTCATAACACAATAGCTATATGCCCTATAGTGGAGTGAATACTTTATGTTGTACATTTTGTAGAGTATAGCGGAAGCATATCCCATCAAGTTTGAAGAGCGTAGTAATTCACAAGGCGAAAGCGTGTGAATAACGTAGCGATTTAAACGAGATGAGATTGAGCTCTGACGGTAAACTTGAATAGGTTGACTAATGGGCTAACATTTGTGACACAATCTCCCATTGAGTTTTTTTTCAACTGGTGTTGGATATGAGTTCCCAATGTTAAGTCTAAGGGGGGAAAATACCAGGGGTGAGCTATTGTATAGTACAGTGGAGGCTAGACTGGCTCTAGTCCCTGCATCCTATAGGGAGCCAAAGTGAACCCACTGAAACCACAGATACCTGTTTACAAAACACCATTTACAGTGGCCAGTAAGAATGAGGCATAGTGCTAAACTTATGGGGTTTTGAGGCTAGACTTTTGTGTTTGGTCTCGTTTCTTACTTTTGAAGTGTAGTTTACTACTATCGTCTCTGAATAACTCCGTCTCGAAGCTGCGATGACAGTTGTTAAGTTTATCAAAAATATGGATCGAAAAGATTGGAGAATGACACATATAATCTCAAACCTACATAGTCAAAGTACTGAGCGCTTATATCCTGAAATGGTGTTTTGTAAACGGGTATCTGTGGTTTCAGCGGGTTAACTTTGGTTCCCTATAGCTATCCATCCACCTACCTCACCCCTCCTCGCTGGGATACTGATTCATGGGCCAGTCAGACCTATTATAATGAATGTTATTCTGATTTTCCTCAATTATTTAAAGACTGTTCAAAATCAAAGACTTGGGCAAGTCTAAGCGGAGGCATGCTACATATACCTGAGTTCCCGTGATCACACCACATGTACGCACGCAGTGCCGAGGGCGAACCGACCTGGGGGCCGTAAAAACCGCCTCCCTCCCTCAGGTACATACGCAGCTCTGACATAGCGCCTGTAGGCGGAAAAACAGCCCCTTCTCTCCAGTCCGCATCGTGGAATATCTCACATCTCTGCCTCCCGCGATGTCGTCTGTTGAGGTGTGTTTACATCTCGTTTGTACGAGACTCGACTGACTGGGGCCGGAGAAAAACAGCAGAAACACAAAACCCCCACAGAGTCAGGAGTGGATACTCGTTCACTGAATAACAACCAGGTATTCGCCACTGAAACCGATATTACTATATATCCATTATTGAACTAACTAGAGTTAGATACCGCTGCTGGGGGGTGCATTAAAAATAAGTTATGTGTCGAGGTTGACGTTTTCGTCCCGCTCTCATGTTTTCGTCCCGCTCTGACGTTTTCGTCCCGCTCTGATCACGTGATACAATACAGCAGCGGGACGAAACAATAGCTGTTGTGGTTACTCATAAGAGTGGCCATTTTCTTCGGAAGTGTTTCAGGTAAAGAATTAAGTATTTTTTTATCGATGTTTAAAGGTATATATAGGAATCGGGAAACCAAGTACCGGTAAGCAAAAGTCAAAGTTACTCGGTAAGGCTTGGAAAAATTATTGTCCGCGGCTGACGCCTTGGGCAGTAATTTTTCCAAGCCTTACCGAGTAACTTTGAACTTTTGCTCACCGGAACATAGTTTCCCTCTAATATCATAGCCTCCCATACTCTGCCCCAGTTCTTGTCAATACGACCACCACTCTAGATTGGCCACCCCTGTCTGCGCCCAGGGGTTGGTATGGTTCAACCCAGGTCGTGTCCACGAGGTCTCATTCTCAGACCAAGTTGCTTTATTTTTTTATCCTACCCCTAAAAAAACACTCCATAGGCTTAACATAGGGTCACTGTATTCGGTCTGGAGTTCAGAAAAATGAAAAGAATAGCTCTAGTGGGATACACTTGACAAATGACGTCATTTGTTAATGTAGAAGTAATTTAGACAGGCGGGGTAGGATAAATTCTAAACCAAACTCGAGTTAGTAGTGTTATTGTTCATCGCACTCTGGCAAGATCGCATATAAGTGCTCTCTGCTTCGCCTCGCGCAGTAATACGCGATCTTGCCGTCGTGCAATAAACAACAACACGACTATCTCTTGTTTGGTTTCTCCATAATACTAGGTTCTGGGAGCAGAAATACTTATCAGGAAATATTCACAGATCACCAAATTGATAATCAAGTCTACCTTAATGGTTGTTTTATTGAAAATACACCAATGGAAGTAAGAATATGTAAGAATGGCTTCAAGAATGAGAAATATCTCACTCTCCAAGCATAGTTCCAGGTCACATGAAACATCTGCTGGGAGAGTAACATACACTTACAGCTATCTGCTCAAGGTGGTCGTGTGCTCAACCAATCAGAGCTTGCGTAGTGTAACTCTGGTGGCCAGTGTGCCCCCAATCCCTCTAGCGGCGATGCAGTTGGGCAGTCAGGCAGTGTAGTTCTACTGTCTGCCACTAGGTGTCCGATCGACTCTCAGGGTCCGGCGTGCAGACATAAACCTCGTTTCCATTGGCCGACAAAAACGGAGAAGATTTTTTGAGTTACCCTGAATATGTCGGTTGTGCCACTGACTGTATCAGTATCAATTCATTGGTGAGGGTGTATTGTATGCACTGTTTATACTGTATTATCTGGGTACACACAGATTTAATTGCGTTTTTATATAATTTATGCATAAGTAGTCGGTGAGCATTATCTGCAGGTCGTGTTTCCATTCAGTGTACCCAAAAGATCTATCGGTGGTTCCCGACTGCAGATCAGTGCCAAGTAGTCGGCCGATGGAAACGAGCCTTAATCAGAATGAGGCAGTCGGCGTGCCAGTCCCAGGCACGAAAACGAGGCAAAGTGGTCGGAGAAAGGGGGATTGCGGGAAGGGACTTGGGATGAATGAAAGCCATTTTTCACTGGCCGATTATTCCCCACCATCTGCAGTCGGGAACCACCGACATCAAATCAGTGACTGGAAACAGACTTCCAGAAAAGTGCTCACCGATTAATTGTGCATAGATTATGCAATATGGCCAACGACCGACATAACCAAAGGGGATGGAATTCGTAGGTGATGGTCATTTAGTTAGGAGGACTATTCTGTCGTTATGGACCTGTCAAATGTGGGAGAAACAAGGCATACATAGTAACCTCACCGATTTTTGGATCCTGACGTGCAGTTGTTGGCCACCACCGACCGACTTTTAGGAGAAGTCAATTAATCGGGGCTGTTTTCATTGGCCAGTGGAAAATAGCATTTATATTCTGTGATTGGATGAGTTGAGATTGGGTAAGATTACTTAGGGATAGATGTGCAGCAACAGAGTAAGTTAGAGGGAGGCCAGGAGCGAATGAGGCAATGAAGGGGTTTGAGTTGTGTGGGTGAGAATAGGTGTTGGGGTGGCTTAGCTTGGCTCCAGTCCCTGTGCTCCTCCACCCACCCCTTCTTACACCGATACAGGGCCAGTCAGGGGAAAGTTGTATACTTTAATTTGTCCAACCCTTGGTATTATTTCCCCATAGCATTGGGAACTCGTACTCAACGCCCATTTTTTTTTTTATATAAATTTTACAATCCCTTTCACCCTATATTAGGTGTTTTACAAAGTGATAGTCGTACGACTATAACATGTAATCAATATCCTTGACATATCCATTATTAGTGTGATCTTATATGATACAATACTTCTTATTTTGATAACAGTAATTCTTCAAGTGTTGGTCGCTCGACCATTTTCATTTTCGTTTTTTATAGGTTCTGTTGCAAAACTCTACCATCGTTGGCAGTGCGACCAGTCTTTATTTTTATTTCAAGATTTCGACATTTTTTTATCCTTGTTAATGATAGATATCATTTTCATATTCAGTTTGATACATATACTGTACTGTTTGACTATTATCAATACAATGCGATATTATAGAACAATACAAACAAAAAAAGACAAACAAAACAAAACAAAACGGAACAGTGGAGTATTGTATGAAAATACTCAATGGGTGATCATGTCTCAAAAGTGACCCAATTAGTCAGTAATAGGGGTGAGATGCCGCTGTAAATACACCACTACGTAATCTCACCCAGATTTGCCTTGTGAGATTACACCGCAACCAAAATTCATGGCATGTTTTCAGTGGCTACACATCTCGATGCAGTGCCTTCTTATAGTATTTTATCCTAAGAGGGCTGTCTAGTATGTAATCGTCGAAACCAATCAGATCTTGTCAAACTGATGCTATAAATAGAACAACAAACCACGTCATCCCTTTCACCACCCAGCTAGGAAATCCAGGTCGTCAATATCAGCCGTGCTCTCTTTGACCATCACGGACATATGTCTTTACTCTGTGCCGTACAAACTTGACTATTGTAAGCTGTACTGTGATTGGTTCTGACGAATACGCACTAGACAGTGGTGGAGGGTCTTTGACTCATTTAATGTTCATAATCAGAGACTTGGGCGAGTCTAGGGCTGGCTCCTGGTCGATCAGAGGGCGTAGGCAGGCATAGCGGAGGGTGGTGAGAGGGGAGAGGAAGGGTGCATGGACTGGGAGAGGAGGGTTACTAGCCCGGAGGAGATCACTATTGATCTGCGCCCCTGGGGCTGGAGACCGGTTAGACTTGCTCAAGTCTTTGATTATGAACATTCACTCAATGATTAATTCGCAATCAGAATAAAGTTTATTTTAGTATGTATCCTTCTCTGATTGGCCCATGAATCAAAGACTTGTCCACTATGAACAGAATCTCCTGTTTTTGGCCCCAAGCCGCTCCCTGTAACCCTACACCTCCTCCTACCCCTTCCCTGGCAGCCTGTGTTATCATAGCAATAAATTTCGCCTGCTCCTGACTCTGACCTGATGGAGATCAAAGTGAGAGGGTATCAATCTCCCATCAGATATCCTGATCAGCGGCCAGGATATCTGTATGGAGAGTGATGGAATACTGGCGCTATACAGCACCAGAAATCGGACACCATAATCGATTGTACCAGTCCCTGTATTCCAGCGAGGAGGGTAGCCATAGGATACAGGGACCGGAGCCAGTCTAGGGACCGGTGTACCATACAAAGGTGTCTGGTAACCACCAGTGTCCGTAAGAGATAGTGTCCAAAGGCAATGTCTGTGTATCATGCTATTTCCATTTCCAATGGAAGAGCATGGTACTCATGGAGTATTTCTCATTATCTCACCCCTGGTACAAGTTTAGCCATATGAATAACGTTAGAAAATGATACTCGACGATCACCCTGATAAAGTGACAATACTACGCCACAGTCATGGCCGAATGAATATGAGGGTGAATATGAGATGACGTCATACGCTATTAACCAACTGGATTTGCCAAGTAACTTGAATTATTTTGATATTGTGATGCTAGTCAATGACAGTGAAATGGTTAAGATGAATCCAGAACTGCACTGGAATCATAAAATACACAATACTCCACTCATTTGGATGGGCTGTAATCGTCACTCGGCTGAGCTTCGATGACGATTGTAGCCCATTCAAACTCGTGAAGTTCTCTTCATTGAGTGGGTGTCTGATTGTATCTCGCACCATATAACCTTATTGACGGATAAAATAATTCACCCAATGAGCCATTAAGTATTGTGTACACCACCTTCACGGCCGTGGAGTATGAGTTCCTAACGTTAAGCCTATGGAGAAAGATACTGGAGTGAGATTGAAGATGGGATGATAGCACAGAGGACGATGTCCTTAGAAGGGAGTCTCCAAAGGCCATCTTTTCTAGGGGGTTCAAGGACCGGTTTTGTTGACAGAAGATGCTAATAATAAAGACTGGCACAGCAAGTGAGTACCAGTCTGGTTAACAGACTGAGCACAGACTGGGTTTCTCCTTATGGTAAGCTCTCACTTAGGCTAGTTCTTCAGTTTACAATCATACAGGCATTAATAGTCCCTGGGCCAAGACCCCAAATTTTCATTTCTGCTGCCCCCCCTGGAAACATTTGTTTTATTGTTTTATCTTGTAGATCCATCCTTCTAGTTAACATTTCCACTTGTTGTCGCTCTGGCAAGTGGTCAAATTACCATGACAACAGCTGTTGAAGAGACCTCCCGTCAAAATGCCTGAACGCCTATAATTCTGAGTGCTGAAAACCATTACTTGGTTCTGTGTTCTTTTAAGTATTACAATGACTTAGATACAATGACTTAGATTAGACTTTGGTATTGGTAGACAGACTGAACACTGGGTTTCTCCACTGTTTTATGATAATCAAGACGTGTCATATTCGCAGTGTAATTTCACGACGCAAATCCAAGTGAGAACCAAAGCAAAACCAAAATCAATGGCATATCATCTGTGGGGATCAATCAAGTTCGGTTCAGATTTGATCTCATTCCCATTACTGACTGATCGCCTAACGATATCACCACCCTCTGAGCATATCTTTTACAATACTCCATGGGCATTGAGTACAAGTTTATCAATGTTAAATCTATGGGGGAAAATACCCGGGGTGAGCTAAATAGACAATAATCGATGGTTATGTAGACAGGCGGCCGTAAACCACGAGTGGTTGACGCGTAGTAATACACAAGAGCCGCCTGTCCACATAGCCATCGTTTGTTGTATTGATTATCCATCTTTTCGAATAATTTAAACCCAGTAATTGCCATACTAAAGGGTATACAATAGGGACTGTTTCTTTGCTCTGTAGCACAAAGAGACTATTTTCCCCGTATACCATGGATTTGAAGCCGTATACCACAGAATTGAATCCGTATACCACATTAATGGTATCTGACAGGTTTTATATAATGGGTCGTGGTTTATTGATTTCCCATACATTTCCAATGTTTTTTTTTGTATACCACGAATAATGAATGATTAGCATGGACTGAGCTAGTTGACACTACATGTTTTACAAATACTCCATAGGCATTGAGTACAAGTTTATCAATGATAAATCTATGGGGAAAAATATCCGGGCTGACAAATAATTAGCAGGGACTGAGCTAGTTAACACCACATGTTTTATGATACTCCATGGGTGTTGAGTACGAGGGGTGAGATAAATAATTAGCAGGGACTGAGCTAGTTAACACCACATGTTTTATGATACTCCATGGGTGTTGAGTACGAGGGGTGAGATAAATAATTAGCAGGGACTGAGCTAGTTAACACCACATGTTTTATAATACTCCATGGGCGTTGAGTACGAGGGGTGAGATAAATAATTAGCAGGGACTGAGCCAGTTAACACCACATTGTCCCCTCATGAGTAGCTCCGAGTCGCTCACGGCCAAAACCCACAATCAGAGCTGACTTTCTGACCTCCGTTGACCTTGTGAGCCACTGGTGCTAACTCATAGCAACCCGTACTCACCCGGCGGGCCATCTGACTGCCAGCCCGGGCCGCACTCAGTCAATATTGTGACTCAGTTCTGGAAACAAATATGAGGCTCAATGGTCGGCCGCACGGGGCGGGGAGTGTAGTGAGATTTATTTTGTTGTTAGCTGTGCGCTGTACATGTGTTCTGTGGGTGAGAGGCCTTCATTACCTGAAGTCTCCTGCTGCTTACACTTGACGATTCTCGGACCTGTTTCAGTAGTTTCGTAATCTGTCTAGATGGCGTCTGTGACACCATACAGACAGATCACAAGATTGCAATCGATGACACACGGAGTTTCACTCACTTCTCGTAGGAATTAAGCAATGACACTTTAACATGAGTAGGGGATACATATAATCTATAATTGTTCCAAATATGAAGAAGATTGGCCACTTCGATCTTCTGATATTTACTTTTTCTGCTGTTGCTTGCACTGTTGGTGCCGCTGTTGATGTCTGTCTAGGCCTAATGTCACGAGACTACTGAAACAGGTCCCTGGTCGGCGATTCCTGCATTTTGCACCTCCTGACGACTTTCAGAAGTAAAATGATAGAAATCGTCTGGTGTAAACGCCAAGCAAGTGGCGACTGCAGACCATATGATTACATCAGATATCAGATTACTCAATTCGGCACCACCTGCCTACTATTGGACACGCTCTGACGCCTGCGACTATTTCAAGCGGGTTTGAATTAGTTGTCTAGATGGGCGGCGATTCTGTGAAAACTTAGTCGTCAGTGTAAACGCTCGAGCATATTCTGAGGTTGATGACTTTGCGGTGGACATTGCCACCTCCTGACGACTACTGGCTTGACGATCTACAGTCGCCACGTATTTGGTCATCTAATGTAAACACAGGGTTATATTATTTGTGGGTTTTCTGTTGTATTCTAATGTGAGTACTAACAGAGAGGAATCTAAGGGCCCTGGGAGATACTAAATAAAACGGTTTATCAAACTTTTTATCGCAATTCGTCATTCGTATTATTATCCATGAGATTCGTTTCATTTCTTTGTCCAGAGTAGTGAGGACAATCATTCCAGTAGTTCGCACATTTTTCTTGATTCTTTTTTTCTATAGCAGTTTTGGACTTATACTCTTATACAGTCCAGATTAAAGGTTGAGGTTTTCATTTCTTTGACCCCTGGTTCTAATTGCCGTGACTTAAGTTGCTTTAAATGTTTCTGATATTGTTGATCCCCTTTGGGCTCGATATTTTGGTAAGAAATATCTCTGAACAGATTCCATTCAGACACACTAACCATGTCTTTCAATATTATATCCAATGGTCTTATTGTTTACAACGTCAGGGTAGAATAATAAATACTAGGAGCAAATGGTATATTCGTCATTGATGAATGAGCGTGGAAATATACAGAAATACCAATGAAAAGGTTTGGGTTATATTTAGTCTATGGGTCGTTTTCTGTAACCCACTTTCACCCAGTACACTTTTCTACAACTGCATGTCTAGGATCCCAAAATATCAAGCAGCAGTGGGTCAATGAAATATTACAGTTTGTGGTGTCATGGTCAGTTGGGCACACCTCTAAGACACTGAGACACTGGCCCTCTGCTCCTTTCCCAATGCCACAGTGTTAGTACGTTGAAGATGGTGAAGGTTTTTTTTTTTTGCAGTAAGCTCAAAGTCTATGTGACCACCCTAACCTTTAGGCAGTGTATAAGGGCGTATGGCCCACGCTCAATAAAAATAAGAACAATAGAAACAAAAATAATCTTCGTGTATTTATTTGTGATAAGCATACAAATTATTCTTAGCTTATTACAATTTACAGACCCAGGGACCTAAAAAAAATTATATTTTTTTCCTTACCAGGGTCCTTGATATATAAAAGAAAAATAGCACAATTTAGAGTACTTACCTCTTCAGCTTCATCAACGTTCATCCAGGGAGCTCTGTTTCACCACTCGTTTGTTTGGTGAGACTGAAAACACTGTTACGTGATAACGGGAATTTCTTTCAAACAGTATAATGAAAATACTGATGGTAATCATGATGTAAATGATATGAGATAGAAGTAGGTTAATGTAGTTTGATGGGTTGGGATTTTTCATCCATCTTTTCACCAGTTTCAGGAGAGGTTGTTTGTGTGACTGTGTAATTGGATATCAAACTGATGGCCTATAAGAGGGCAGTCCATTGATCATCACATCGACATGACTGCAGCAGACGTGCTGCGTTATGTCTGTCACTGTATCTAACTCTATATTCTCTGTGTATTGCAAGGTTAGCCCTGCCCTCGGTATAGCTGCATTGCCCAAGTGGCACATAAAAAAAACACTGTGCCTTTGTTAGAGCGTGCTCACTCGCGATGTATACGTTGCCTAGGTTTGGGAGGTACAGTTGTAGGTGGTGTAGGTGTGGGTTGTGTAGGTGTGGGTGGTGTGGTGTAGGTGTGGGTGGTGTAGGTGTGGGTGGTGTGGGTGTGGGTGGTGTAGGTGTGGGTGGTGTGGTGTAGGTGTGGGTGGTGTGGGTGGTGTGGGTGTGGGTGGTGTGGTGTAGGTGTGGGTGGTGTAGGTGTGGGTGGTGTGTATGTAGGTGTGGGTGGTGTAGGTGTGGGTGGTGTAGGTGTGGGTGGTGTGGTGTAGGTGTGGGTGGTGTGGGTGTGGGTGGTGTAGGTGTGGTAGGTGTAGGTGTGGGTAGTGTGGGTGTGGGTGGTGTAGGTGTGGGTGGTGTAGGCGGTGTGGTGTAGGTGTGGGTGGTATAGGTGTGGGTGGTGTAGGTGTGGGTGGTGTGGG
This sequence comes from Alentia gelatinosa, assembly GCA_950022655.1. NCBI lineage: Eukaryota > Metazoa > Annelida > Polychaeta > Phyllodocida > Polynoidae > Alentia > Alentia gelatinosa. The sequence goes on from OX465583.1 coordinate 5,100,799, forward strand.
TGGGTGGGTGGTGAAGGTGTGGGTGGTGTAGGTGTGGGTGGTGTAGGTGTGGGTGGTGTGGGTGGGTGGGTGGTAAAGGTGTTGGTGGTGTAGGTGTGGGTGATGTGGTGTAGGTGTGGGTGGTGTAGGCGGTGTGGTGAAGGTGTGGGTGGTGTAGGTGTGGGTGGTGTAGGTGTGGGTGGTGTTGGTGGGTGGGTGGTGAAGGTGTGGGTGGTGTAGGTGTGGGTGATGTGGTGTAGGTGTGGGTGGTGTAGGTTAGTGTGCTGTGGGTGTATGTAGTGTAGGTGTGGGTGGTGTAGGTGTGGGTGGTATATTTAATGTAGGTGTGGGTGTGTATACAGGTGTAGGTGTGGGTAATGTACGTTGGTGTCTGTGGGTGGTGTAGGTGTGGGTGGTATAGTTAATGTAGGTGGGGGTGTGTATACAGGTGCAGGTGTGGGTGGTGTAGGTGTGGGCGTAGGTGTAGGTGAGGGTTGTGTAGGTTAGTATGGGTATATGTAAGGTGTTTAATGTAGGTGTGGGTGTGTATACAGGTGCAGGTGTGGGTGGTGTAAGTTAGTGTCTGTGGGTGTATGTAGTGTAGGTGTGGGTAGTATAATGATGTAGGTGGGGGTGTGTATATACAGGTGTAGGTAAGGTTGTGTAGGTTAGTGTCTGTGGGTGTATGTAGTGTAGGTGTGGGTAGTATAATGATGTAGGTGGGGGTGTGTATATACAGGTGTAGGTGAGGTTGTGTAGGTTAGTGTCTGTGGGTGTATGTAGTGTAGGTGCGGGTAGTATATTTAATGTAGGTGTGGTTAGTATAGTTGATGTAGGTGGGGGTGTGTATATACAGGTGTAGGTGAGGTTGTGTAGGTTAGTGTCTGTGGGTGTATGTAGTGTAGGTGTGGGTAGTACATGTTGTATATTTAGTGTAGGTGTGGGTAGTATAGTTGATGTAGGTGGGGGTGTGTATACAGGTGATAGGTGTAGGTGTGGGTGGTGTGGGTATGGGTAGGGTAGGTGTGGGTGGTGTAGGTTAGTGTGGTGTATGTTGTATGGTGTAGGTGCCCATGCTATAGTTGGTGGGGGTGTGTATACAGGTGATAGGTGTAGGTGTGGGTGGTGTGGGTATGGGTAGGGTAGGTGTGGGTGGTGTAGGTTAGTGTGGTGTATGTTGTATGGTGTAGGTGCCCATGCTATAGTTGGTGGGGGTGTGTATACAGGTGGTAGGTGTAGGTGTGGGTGGTGTGGGTATGGGTAGGGTAGGTGTGGGTGGTGTAGGTTAGTGTGGTGTATGTTGTATGGTGTAGGTGCCCATGCTATAGTTGGTGGGGGTGTGTATACAGGTGGTAGGTGTAGGTGTGGGTGGTGTGGGTATGGGTAGGGTAGGTGTGGGTGGTGTAGGTTAGTGTGGTGTATGTTGTATGGTGTAGGTGCCCATGCTATAGTTGGTGGGGGTGTGTATACAGGTGGTAGGTGTAGGTGTGGGTGGTGTGGGTTCAGGTGTAGGTGTAGATGGTGGAAGTTAGTGTGGTGTATGTTGTATGGTGTAGGTGCCCATGCTATAGTTGGTGGGGGTGTTAATACAGGTGGGGGTGTTAATACAGGTGGGGGTGTCAATACAGGTGGGGGTGTTAATACAGGTGGGGGTGTTAATACAGGTGGGGGTGTTAATACAGGTGGGGGTGTTAATACAGGTGGGGGTGTTAATACAGGTGGTAGGTGAGGGTGGTGTAGGTTAGTGTCTGTGGGTGTATGTAGTGTAGGTGTGGGTGGTGTAGTTAATGTAGGTGAGGGTGTGTATACAGGTGTGGGTGTGGGTGGTGGGGGTTAGTGTCTGTGGGTGTATGTAGTATAGGTGTGGGTGGTATAGTTAATGTAGGTGTGGGTGTGTATACAGGTGCAGGTGAGGGTGGTGTAGGTTAGTGTCTGTAGGTGTATGTAGTGTAGGTGTGTGTGCTATAGGTAATATAGGGGTGTGTATATATAGGTGGTAGGTGTGGGAGTACAGGAGGAGGTGTTAATACAGGTGGGGGTGTTAATACAGGTGGGGGTGTTGATACAGGTGGGGGTGTGTATACAGGTGGTAGGTGTGGGAGTACAGGAGGAGGACCAGATGCCGCACTCGTCCCCGCGAGACAAGGAGGACACACCTGGGAGCTGTGATCCAGGGTAATGAGGACAGTCGCCGCCCTCAGCCAGCCTTCTATTGTTTACTACTAGCCTTTTTACTCCCAGCAGCTATATAGACCAGCCTCTTTACCCCAACCTTTTTACCTCCGTCTCCAGCAGCTATATGGACCAGCCTTTTTACCCCAGCCTTTTTACCCAGCTCCAGGAGCCAGCCCTACCCCTGACGACACGTCCCCAAACAACACACAGGGCCAGGAGTTAGGGGATGGACACCAGGAAGCCTGCTTCAAGGCTGCATTATCTTTCCCTTTTCTCATGATAAAGCGGCTTTATTTTCCTCAAAGTACAAGGTATAAAGTTGGAATTGCTACACATGTTATATTTTATTCTTTATTATCGAGAGTTTCCAAGTTATATCAGAATGGGTTTGCACTCGAGACATACACTGGCCGCTAGAGCGTCAATACGTTAGGTCTGGTTTAGTTAAATCTGTGGCACATTGAACCACTTCCTGTAAGTGTCTGTTACTCTCCCAGCAGATGTTTGATGTGACCGGGACCTTTGTTTGGAGAGTGCGATATTTCTCAGTTTTGGAGACATGATATCATACATGTATTGTTATTTCATTTTGTGTGTATTTTTAATGAAATAACAATAGAGGTAGACTTTATTATCAATTTGATGAGTTGTAGATGTTTCTTGATAAGTATTTCTGCTCTCAGAAGCCTGGTCTGAGGCTGAGAATTCATGAACCTGGGTTGAATCCTACCGACCTCTTAGTCAGAACAGAGTGGAGACAGAGGTGGTGGCCAATCTAGTCGAGACAGCTGGCTGGATTTTTTGCTTATTTTTGTTGGTAGCAGCGAGAGTTTAGTCATACTGTGTAAGCATGCTTCTTTTCTTCGGTGTTTGCTCTCAATTGCTCGGATGAGAAGCAATACGTGGAGTGGTGAGATGGGGTTCTGTCAGTAGGTGAGTCAGTTCTAACCACCTGGTGGTACTCAGGTACAGAGGTCAGATAGAGGTCACAGTAAGGGTACAGAGGTCAGATAGAGGTCACAGTAAGGGAGGTGTGGTGAGATAGAGGTCACAGTAAGGGTGGTGGGGTCAGAAAGAGGTCACAGTAGGGTTGTGTGGTGAGATGGGGTTCTGTCAGTAGGTGAGTCAGTGATAACCACCTGGTGGTACTCAGGTACAGAGGTCAGATAGAGGTCACACTGAGGGTGGTGGGGTCAGATAGAGGTCACGGTAAGGGAGGTGAGGTCAGATAGAGGTCACAGTAAGGGTGGTGGGGTCAGATAGAGGTCACAGTAAGGGTGGTGAGGTGAGATAGAGGTCACAGTAAGGGTGGTGAGGCGAGAGGGGGTTCTGTCAGTAGGTGAGTCAGTTCTAACCACCTGGTGGTACTCAGGTACAGAGGTCATATAGAGGTCACACTGAGGGTGGTGGGGTCAGATAGAGGTCACGGTAAGGGAGGTGAGGTCAGATAGAGGTCAGAGTAAGGATGGTGGGGTCAGATAGAGGTCACAGTAAGGGTGGTGGGGTCAGATAGAGGTCACAGTAAGGGAGGTGAGGTGAGATGGAGGTCACAGTAAGGGAGGTGAGGTGAGAGGGGGTTCTGTCAGTAGGTGAGTCAGTTCTAACCACCTGGTGGTACTCAGGTACAGATGTCAGATAGAGGTCACAGTAAGGGAGGTGTGGTCAGATGGAGGTCACAGTAAGGGAGGTGAGGTCAGATAGAGGTCACAGTAAGGGTTGTGTGGTGAGATGGGGTTCTGTCAGTAGGTGAGTCAGTTCTAACCACCTGGTGGTACTCAGGTACAGAGGTCAGATAGAGGTCACAGTAAGGGTGGTGAGGTCAAATGGAGGTCACAGTAAGGGTGGTGAGGTGAGATAGAGGTCACAGTAAGGGAGGTGTGGTGAGAGGGGTTCTGTCAGTAGGTGAGTCAGTTCTAACCACTGATGGAGGTCACAGTAAGGGTGGTGAGGTCAGATAGAGGTCGCAGTAAGGCTGGTAAGGTGAGATGGGGTTCTGTCAGTGGGTGAGTCAGTTCTAACCACCTGGTGGTACTCAGATAGAGAGGTCAGATGGAGGTCACAGTAAGGGTGGTGAGGTCAAATGGAGGTCACAGTAAGGGTGGTGAGGTGAGATGGGGTTCTGTCAGTGGGTGAGTCAGTTCTAACCACCTGGTGGGACTCAGGTACAGAGGTCAAATAGAGGTTACTGCACAGTAAGGGTTGTGTGGTGAGATGGGGTTCTGTCAGTAGGTGAGTCAGTTCTAACCACCTGGTGGTACTCAGGTACAGAGGTCAGATAGAGGTTACAGTAAGGGTACAGAGGTCAGATAGAGGTCACAGTAAGGGAGGGGAGGTCAGATAGAGGTCACAGTAAGGGTGGTAAGGTGAGATGGGGTTCTGTCAGTGGGTGAGTCAGTTCTAACCACCTGGTGGTACTCAGGTACAGAGGTCAGATAGAGGTCGCAGTAAGGGTGGTGAGGTGAGATGGGGTTCTGTCAGTGGGTGAGTCAGTTCTAACCACCTGGTGGTTCTCAGGTACAGAGGTCAGATAGAGGTCACAGTAAGGGTGGTGGGGTCAGATAGAGGTCACGGTAAGGGAGGTGGGGTCAGATAGAGGTCACAGTAAGGGTGGTGAGGTGAGATGGGGTTCTGTCAGTGGGTGAGTCAGTTCTAACCACCTGGTAGTACTCAGGTACAGAGGTCAGATAGAGGTTACTGCACAGTAAGGGTTGTGTGGTGAGATGGGGTTCTGTCAGGTGAGGTCAGATGGAGGTCACACTGAGGGTGGTGAGGTCAGATGGAGGTCACATTGAGGGTGGTGAGGTCAGATGGAGGTCACATTGAGGGTGGTGAGGTCAGATGGAGGTCACACTGAGGGTGGTGAGGTCAGATGGAGGTCACACTGAGGGTGGTGAGGTCAGATGGAGGTCAAATTGAGGGTGGTGAGGTCAGATGGAGGTCACATTGAGGGTTATGAGGTCAGATGGAGGTCACATTGAGGGTGGTGAGGTCAGATGGAGGTCACATTGAGGGTGGTGAGGTCAGATGGAGGTCACATTGAGGGTGGTGAGGTCAGATGGAGGTCACATTGAGGGTGGTGAGGTCAGATAGAGGTCACATTGAGGGTGATGAGGTCAGATAGGGGTCACACTGACAGTTGTGAGGGCCCCAGGTGACCTCTGGCATTATGCACTCGTAAAAGAAACACATGGCTGTGGCAAGGACCTTTCCTCGAGGGTTTATTTTGTTATTGATGTGCGTTATTTTGGAAGAGAAGTAGAACAGCGGGAGACTCCGTTATACACACCGGACTGAGGCGTACAGACTCAGGTATTCACCGGGCACACCTCTCACAGCTCCCCCCACTCCGTCCTCCCCCAGACACCTCCGCCCTAAAACTGCCCCCGCCCAACAACACCTGGCACCCCTCTCATAAGATCTCACACTCTCTAAGTCGTATTCTGTACAAGGTTCTCACTGCGCTCTATGGGAGAAGAATTCTTAACAAACTAGGCTTAGAGCCTTGAGAATCCACTGGTACACTGTATTCCCGCTAGGTGGCATCATTGAGATTATAGGAATCTTTGGTTTGCATTGATGTACGTCTTTAGCATGGAGGCAGGCCAGTAGATTCTCAAGGCTCTAAGCCTAGTTTGTTAAGAATTCTTATCCATAGAGCGTAGTGAGAGTACAGAATACGACTTAGAGAGTGTGAGATCTTATGAGAGAGGTGCACCTGAGGCCCTCTGAGTAATCTAGGCTAGTACATGAAGACTCTTTTCTGTACCTCGTACAAGGCATATCGTTTAATGATATTTCGGTTCATTCGTTAAGAAAGTCTTAGCCGTCCATAAGTGTTGAATAAAGCTGACCCACATCGTCCCAGAGTCTCTATGGCATACAGAAAGGTGTCGACCCTAGATTATTCAACGGGCCCCTGAATTGCCCCTCATGTACTCTATATATATTTTTATATATTATATGAATATGAATTACTTAAATGCTGATATTCGCCTATTTATTCTGTTCATGAATAGAAGGTTAGACAGCCACCCATACAAGCATATTGCGTAGTAGTCAGAGTCTGGCTTTATCCTACCCCTAATAAAAAACTCCATAGGCTTAACATTGGGTCACTGTATTCGGTCTGCAGTTCAGAAAAATGAAAAATATCGCTCTAGTGGGATACACTTGATAAATGACGGAATTTGTTAATGTAGAAGTAATTTAGACCGGCGGGGTAGGATAAATTCTAAACCAAACTCGAGTTAGTCATGTTATTGTTCATCGCACTTCAGCAAGATCGCGTATTACTGCTCTCGGCTTCACCTCGCGCAGTAATACGCGATCTTGCCGTGGTGCGATAAACTACAACATGACTAACTCTTGTTTGGTTTCTCCATATTACTGCCGTGAATCCAGCACGCCACTCATACAAGCATATAGCGTAGTTACTAGACTGGCCTCAGTCCCTGTATCCTACCCCTCCACCCCTTCTGAGTGACAGAGGGACTGGTCTCATCCGTAATCGGCTGTGTAGACTGACGCGATTTTGCACCACACTCCCCAAGCAGAGGTCTGGCTACTGGTCAGGATATCTGCTTGGAGATTGATACCCTCTCACTTTGATCTCAAGACATAGTCAGGAGTAGGCGAAATATGCTATGACAAGACAGGTGGCCAGGGAACTGGAGGAGGGGAGAGGGGGGTAGAGGGAGTTACAAGGAGTGGCTTGGGGTCATAAGCAGGAGATTCTGGTCAGAGTGGACAAGTCTTTAATTCGTGGGCCAGTCAGAGAAGGACACATGCTATAATGAATTGTATTCCGATTTTCTTAAATCATTTAATGAATGTTCATAATCAAAGACATGAGCAAGTCTACGTAACGGGAGCCTAGCTTTTAGTGCCATGAATCTGGTACGCCACCCATACAAGCATATTTATATATCATTTCATACCTATGTGCGAACGTCAGTCAAATATGACCCTCTCACGGGGGTGTAGTATATCGCGACTCTGGCCCACTATGGTGCGCTTCGTCGTACTGCAAGATTCTAACGTGTATGTAACTAACTCGCTGCAACGCGCTAGGCGTGCGTATTCGACGTCATCGCGACCACTATCAACATGGCGGATGACGTTGAATCGCGACTTGAAACTCTCGATACAGGCCCCCATATCAACTACGAGTTCCTAATGACCATTTATCAAGGTAGCCCAGTGTGGCGTTCACCTGACACTGTTTAGATTGCTCAAATATGCGAAATCGATCGATAACAACAACACGATCCGCAACGGGCGACGCACAGACACGCTTATGCTGGTTCCCGGTACATCCGCCTCCATACAGGCCTAATGCACTCCAATCGTATCTTCTGTTAAGTGCACACCTACCGAATAGCAACCAAACATCCGTTCGGCGACTGACGGTATTATCGTGCATGCACAACGCGCACATCCTGCGCAACTTCCGGTTCGTAGCAGACAGTGTCAACATGGAGCGGTTGTGACTTGATAAATCGCCACCGGTCACCTATCGGGGCAAACGTCGGCGATAGGTGACCTCAAACTAAGACATAGTTCGGCCACAGTTAGGGCATTTTCTCCTAGAACTGCATCGAAAATCGTATAAATAGACAATACTCCATGAGTTTAGATGGGCCGCAATCGTCATTGAGGCGAAGCAGAGTGACGATTATGACCCATTCAAACTTTTTTGTCTTATGTTTTTCCTATGGCTAAACGCGTACCAGGGGTGAGATAAAGCGTAATAACGGGAGCCTAGCTTTAAGTGCCATGAATCTGGTACGCCACCCATACAAGCATATAGCGTAGTAATCAACAATCATCTATTGGCATGCCACATCTCTAGTCATGTTTTTATATCTTTAACGTATGTTCAAAATAGATATCATTTCCAATTTATCAAAGGCCAGACAGCATGTTATCGTTAGTTGGCAACCGGCGGGGAGTTTTTCATGTGACCTGGATGGAATGCGACATTGAATGCTTTTATAAAAAGGACCCCGTGTTGTAGGGATATTAATAATCTTCACTGATTGGGAATTCGTCGTAATTGTGTCAATTTCTAAATATCATTCTTGATTACCTCCACTCACTATTCCGTGGGCCGTCTGTCTCTGTCTGCTTCTCTCTCTTCATACTCTTCGGTCCTCCTGTCTTCCTTATTCTCTCCCTTCTCCCTCTATCTCTCCATCTCTCTCTTCTTCCTCTATATCTCCCTCTCTCTCTTCTTCCTCTGTCTCTCTCTCTCTCTCTCTCTCTCTCTCTCTCCCTCTCACCCTTCTTCCTCTATATCTCTCTCCCTTCTTCCTCTATCTCTCTCCCTTCTTCCTCTATATATCCCTCTCTCTCTTCTTCCTCTATATCTCCCTCTCCCCCTTCTTCCTCTCTCTCTCTCCCTCTCACCCTTCTTCCTCTATATCTCTCTCCCTTCTTCCTCTATCTCTCTCCCTTCTTCCTCTATATCTCCCTCTCTCTCTTCTTCCTCTATATCTCCCTCTCTCCCTTCTTCCTCTATCTCTATCTCTCCCTCTCACCCTTCTTCCTCTATATCTCCCTCTCCCTCTTCTTCCTCTATATCTCCCTCTCTCCCTTCTTCCTCTATCTCTCTCTCTCCCTCTCACCCTTCTTCCTCTATATCTCTCTCCCTTCTTCCTCTATCTCTCTCCCTTCTTCCTCTATATCTCCCTCTCTCTCTTCTTCCTCTATATCTCCCTCTCCCCCTTCTTCCTCTCTCTCTCTCCCTCTCACCCTTCTTCCTCTATATCTCTCTCCCTTCTTCCTCTATCTCTCTCCCTTCTTCCTCTATATCTCCCTCTCTCTCTTCTTCCTCTATATCTCCCTCTCCCTCTTCTTCCTCTATATCTCCCTCTCTCCCTTCTTCCTCTATCTCTATCTCTCCCTCTCACCCTTCTTCCTCTATATCTCCCTCTCTCTCTTCTTCCTCTATATCTCCCTCTCTCCCTTCTTCCTCTCTCACTCTCCGTCTCTCTCTCTCTCTCTCTCTCTCCCTCTCTCTCTTCCTTTCCCCATCTCCCTCTCTCTCTCTCCCTCTCACTCTCTACTTCCTCTCTCCCTGTCTCTCCCTCTCTCTCTCTCTCTCTCTCCCGGTGCCTCTCCCCCTCTCTCTCTCTCCCGCTCTCTCCCAGAGCATGAGTTTCAAGAGAGAGAGAGAGAGAGAGAGAGAGAGAGGCAAGAAGAGAGAGACAGAAAAAGAGACAGAGGCTGACAGAGACAGAGAGAGAATAGAGCGAAATGCAGAAGAGGGAGAGGAGAGCGAGAGAGAGGGGGAGAGAGGGGGAGAGAGGGGGAGAGAGGGGGTGAGAGGGGGTGAGAGGGGGAGAGAGGGGGAGAGAGGGGGAGAGAGGGAGGGAAAGAGAGAGAGAGATAGAGAGAGAGAGAAAGACTGGAAGAGAGTATGAGATATATAAATATAAAGAGGAGGATATATAATACAGATTTACATGAAGCTATGTATATACATGTATAGAGTAGGCCTCCCTAAATAGATTATTGCCCCCGCGTGAGTCAATTACACCCTAACTAACAAGTCCTGAACATATCGGTTCCTCTCACTACTAAATGAACACTAACTATAAGTTAATAATCGATGGTTTTGTGGACAGAGATTGATGCGTCGTAATACACTCGCTAACTCTCGTGTATTACTACGTCAACCCCGAGTGGTTTACAGAGCCGCCTGTCCACAAAACAATCGTTTGTTGTATTTATCATCCATCTTCTCCAATAAACTTAACCCAGAAATTGCCATATTAAAGGGTATATCATTAGGGACTATTTCTTTGCTTTATAGCACACTATTCTCCGTATTCAATGTTTTTAAATTATGTATACAATATTAATGGTATCTGACAGTTTTTAAACAATGGGTAGTGGTCTACGGAGTCCCTATAAATATTCAATGGAGAATTTGTATCCGAGGGATAATAAATACAGATATTAACCTAAATAAAACCCGTGCCTGCAGACAGTGATCGGGCTGTGTTCAGGCTCTGTGTTGTGGGGTTTCACAGACTCGGTTCTGCCCGTGTTTCCCGGTGCCTGCAGACAGTGATCGGGCTGTGTTCAGGCTCTTTGTTGTGGCGTTTCACAGACTCGGTTCTGCCCCGGTGCCTGCAGACAGTGATCAGGCTGTGTTCAGGCTCTGTGTTGTGGGGTTTCACAGACTCGGTTCTGCCCCAGTGCCTGCAGACAGTAATCGGGCTGTGTTCAGGCTCTGTGTTGTGGGGTTTCACAGACTCAGTTCTGCCCGTGTTTCCCGGTGCCTGCAGACAGTGATCGGGCTGTGTTCAGGCTCTGTGTTGTGGGGTTTCACAGACTCGGTTCTGCCCCGGTGCCTGCAGACAGTGATCGGGCTGTGTTCAGGCTCTGTGTTGTGGGGTTTCACAAACTCGGTTCTGCCCGTGTTTCCCGGTGCCTGCAGACAGTGATCGGGCTGTGTTCAGGCTCTGTGTTGTGGGGTTTCACAGACTCGGTTCTGCCCGTGTTTCCCGGTGCCTGCAGACAGTGATCGGGCTGTGTTCAGGCTCTGTGTTGTGGGGTTTCACAGACTCGGTTCTGCCCCGGTGCCTGCAGACAGTGATCGGGCTGTGTTCAGGCTCTGTGTTGTGGGGTTTCACAGACTCGGTTCTGCACCGGTGCCTGCAGACAGTGATCGGGCTGTGTTCAGGCTCTGTGTTGTGGGGTTTCACAGACTCGGTTCTGCCCCGGTGCCTGCAGACAGTGATCGGGCTGTGTTCAGGCTCTGTGTTGTGGGGTTTCACAGACTCGGTTCTGCCCGTGTTCCCCGGTGCCTGCAGACAGTGATGGGGTTGTGTTCAGGGTCTGTGTTGTGGAAGATCACAGACTCGGTTCTGCCCCGGTGCCTGCAGACAGTGATCGGGCTGTGTTCAGGCTCTGTGTTGTGGGGTTTCACAGACTCGGTTCTGCCCGTGTTCCCCGCTGCCTGCAGACAGTGATCGGGCTGTGTTCAGGCTCTGTGTTGTGGGGTTTCACAGACTCGGTTCTGCCCCGGTGCCTGCAGACAGTGATCGGGCTGTGTTCAGGCTCTGTGTTGTGGGGTTTCACAGACTCGGTTCTGCCCCGGTGCCTGCAGACAGTGATCGGGCTGTGTTCAGGCTCTGTGTTGTGGGGTTTCACAGACTCGGTTCTGCCCCGGTGCCTGCAAACAGTGATCGGGCTGTGTTCAGGCTCTGTGTTGTGGGGTTTCACAGACTCGGTTCTGCCCCGGTGCCTGCAGACAGTGATCGGGCTGTGTTCAGGCTCTGTGTTGTGGGATTTCACAGACTCGGTTCTGGCCGTGTTTCCCGGTGCCTGCAGACAGTGATCGGGCTGTGTTAAGGCTCTGTGTTGTGGGGTTTCACAGACTCGGTTCTGCCCCGGTGCCTGCAGACAGTGATCGGGCTGTGTTCAGGCTCTGTGTTGTGGGGTTTCACAGACTCGGTTCTGCCCCGGTGCCTGCAGACAGTGATCGGGCTGTGTTCAGGCTCTGTGTTGTGGGGTTTCACAGACTCGGTTCTGCCCCGGTGCCTGCAGACAGTGATCGGGCTGTGTTCAGGCTCTGTGTTGTGGGGTTTCACAGACTCGGTTCTTCCCCGGTGCCTGCAGACAGTGATCGGGCTGTGTTCAGGCTCTGTGTTGTGGGGTTTCACAGACTCGGTTCTGCCCCGGTGCCTGCAGACAGTGATGGGGCTGTGTTCAGGCTCTGTGTTGTGGGGTTTCACAGACTCGGTTCTGCCCGTGTTCCCCGGTGCCTGCAGACAGTGATCGGCTGTGTTCAGGCTCTGTGTTGTGGGGTTTCACAGACTCGGTTCTGCCCGTGTTTCCCGGTGCCTGCAGACAGTGATGGGGCTGTGTTCAGGCTCTGTGTTGTGGGGTTTCACAGACTCGGTTCTGCCCCGGTGCCTGCAGACAGTGATCGGGCTGTGTTCAGGCTCTGTGTTGTGGGGTTTCACAGACTCGGTTCTGCCCCGGTGCCTGCAGACAGTGATCGGGCTGTGTTCAGGCTCTGTGTTGTGGGGTTTCACAGACTCGGTTCTGCCCGTGTTTCCCAGTGCCTGCAGACAGTGATCGGGCTGTGTTCAGGCTCTGTGTTGTGGGGTTTCACAGACTCGGTTCTGCCCCGGTGCCTGCAGACAGTGATCGGGCTGTGTTCAGGCTCTGTGTTGTGGGGTTTCACAGACTCGGTTCTGCCCCGGTGCCTGCAGACAGCGATCGGGCTGTGTTCAGGCTCTGTGTTGTGGGGTTTCACAGACTCGGTTCTGCCCATGTTTCCCAATGCCTGCAGACAGTGATCGGGCTGTGTTCAGGCTCTGTGTTGTGGGGTTTCACAGACTCGGTTCTTCCCCGGTGCCTGCAGACAGTGATCGGGCTGTGTTCAGGCTCTGTGTTGTGGGGTTTCACAGACTCGGTTCTGCCCCGGTGCCTGCAGACAGTGATCGGGCTGTGTTCAGGCTCTGTGTTGTGGGGTTTCACAGACTCGGTTCTGCCCGTGTTCCCTGGTGCCTGCAGACAGTGATCGGCTGTGTTCAGGCTCTGTGTTGTGGGGTTTCACAGACTCGGTTCTGCCCGTGTTTCCCGGTGCCTGCAGACAGTGATGGGGCTGTGTTCAGGCTCTGTGTTGTGGGGTTTCACAGACTCGGTTCTGCCCCGGTGCCTGCAGACAGTGATCGGGCTGTGTTCAGGCTCTGTGTTGTGGGGTTTCACAGACTCGGTTCTGCCCGTGTTTCCCGGTGCCTGCAGACAGTGATCGGGCTGTGTTCAGGCTCTTTGTTGTGGGGTTTCACAGACTCGGTTCTGCCCGTGTTTCCCGGTGCCTGCAGACAGTGATCGGGCTGTGTTCAGGCTCTGTGTTGTGGGGTTTCACAGACTCGGTTCTGCCCCGTTGCCTGCAGACAGTGATCGGGCTGTGTTCAGGCTCTGTGTTGGGGGGTTTCACAGACTCGGTTCTGCCCGTGTTCCCCGGTGCCTGCAGACAGTGATCGGGCTGTGTTCAGGCTCTGTGTTGTGGGGTTTCACAGACTCGGTTCTGCCCCAGTGCCTGCAGACAGTGATCAGGCTGTGTTCAGGCTCTGTGTTGTGGGGTTTCACAGACTCGGTTCTACCCTGGTGCCTGCAGACAGTGATCGGGCTGTGTTCAGGCTCTGTGTTGTGGGGTTTCATAGACTCGGTTCTGCCCGTGTTTCCCGGTGCCTGCAGACAGTGATCGGGCTGTGTTCAGGCTCTGTGTTGTGGGTTTTCACAGACTCGGTTCTGCCAAGGTTTCCCAATGCCTGCAGACAGTGATCGGGCTGTGTTCAGGCTCTGTGTTGTGGGGTTTCACAGACTCGGTTCTGCCCCGGTGCCTGCAGACAGTGATCGGGCTGTGTTCAGGCTCTGTGTTGTGGGGTTTCACAGACTCGGTTCTGCCCGTGTTCCCCGGTGCCTGCAGACAGTGATCGGGATGTGTTCAGGCTCTGTGTTGTGGGGTTTCACAGACTCGGTTTTGCCCCCGTCCCTGCAGACAGTGATCGGGCTGTGTTCAGGCTCTGTGTTGTGGGGTTTCACAGACTCGGTTCTGCCCCGGTGCCTGCAGACAGTGATCAGTTTGTGTTCAGGCTCTGTGTTGTGGGGTTTCACAGACTCGGTTCTGCCCCGGTGCCTGCAGACAGTGATCGGGCTGTGTTCAGGCTCTGTGTTGTGGGGTTTCACAGACTCGGTTCTGCCCCGGTGCCTGCAGACAGTGATCGGGCTGTGTTCAGGCTCTGTGTTGTGGGGTTTCACAGACTCGGTTCTGCCCCGGTGCCTGCAGACAGTGATCGGGCTGTGTTCAGGCTCTGTGTTGTGGGGTTTCACAGACTCGGTTCTGCCCGTGTTTCCCGGTTCCTGCAGACAGTGATCAGGCTGTGTTCAGGCTCTGTGTTGTGGGGTTTCACAGACTCGGTTCTTCCCCGGTGCCTGCAGACAGTGATCGGGCTGTGTTCAGGCTCTGTGTTGCGGGGTTTCACAGACTCGGTTCTGCCCCGGTGCCTGCAGACAGTGATCGGGCTGTGTTCAGGCTCTGTGTTGTGGGGTTTCACAGACTCGGTTCTGCCCGTGTTTCCCGGTGCCTGCAGACAGTGATCCGGCTGTGTTCAGGCTCTTTGTTGTGGGGTTTCACAGACTCGGTTCTGCCCGTGTTTCCTGGTTCCTGCAGACAGTGATCGGGCTGTGTTCAGGCTCTGTGTTGTGGGGTTTCACAGACTCGGTTCTGCCCCGGTGCCTGCAGACAGTGATCGGGCTGTGTTTAGGCTCTGTGTTGTGGGGTTTCACAGACTCGGTTCTGCCCGTGTTTCCCGGTGCCTGCAGACAGTGATCGGGCTGTGTTCAGGCTCTGTGTTGTGGGGTTTCACAGACTCGGTTCTGCCCGTGTTTCCCGGTTCCTGCAGACAGTGATCGGGCTGTGTTCAGGCTCTGTGTTGTGGGGTTTCACAGACTCGGTTCTGCCCCGGTGCCTGCAGACAGTGATCGGGCTGTGTTCAGGCTCTGTGTTGTGGGGTTTCACAGACTCGGTTCTGCCCGTGTTCCCCGGTGCCTGCAGACAGTGATCGGGATGTGTTCAGGCTCTGTGTTGTGGGGTTTCACAGACTCGGTTTTGCCCCCGTCCCTGCAGACAGTGATCGGGCTGTGTTCAGGCTCTGTGTTGTGGGGTTTCACAGACTCGGTTCTGCCCCGGTGCCTGCAGACAGTGATCGGTCTGTGTTCAGGCTCTGTGTTGTGGGGTTTCACAGACTCGGTTCTGCCCCGGTGCCTGCAGACAGTGATCGGGCTGTGTTCAGGCTCTGTGTTGTGGGGTTTCACAGACTCGGTTCTGCCCCGGTGCCTGCAGACAGTGATCGGGCTGTGTTCAGGCTCTGTGTTGTGGGGTTTCACAGACTCGGTTCTGCCCCGGTGCCTGCAGACAGTGATCGGGCTGTGTTCAGGCTCTGTGTTGTGGGGTTTCACAGACTCGGTTCTGCCCGTGTTTCCCGGTGCCTGCAGACAGTGATCGGGCTGTGTTCAGGCTCTTTGTTGTGGGGTTTCACAGACTCGGTTCTGCCCGTGTTTCCCGGTTCCTGCAGACAGTGATCGGGCTGTGTTCAGGCTCTGTGTTGTGGGGTTTCACAGACTCGGTTCTGCCCCGGTGCCTGCAGACAGTGATCGGGCTGTGTTCAGGCTCTGTGTTGTGGGGTTTCACAGACTCGGTTCTGCCCGTGTTTCCCGGTGCCTGCAGACAGTGATCGGGCTGTGTTCAGGCTCTGTGTTGTGGGGTTTTACAGACTCGGTTCTGCCCCGGTGCCTGCAGACAGTGATCGGGCGGTGTTCAGGCTCTGTGTTGTGGGGTTTCACAGACTCGGTTCTGCCCCGGTGCCTGCAGACAGTGATCGGGCTGTGTTCAGGCTCTGTGTTGTGGGGTTTCACAGACTCGGTTCTGCCCGTGTTTCCTGGTGCCTGCAGACAGTGATCAGGCTGTGATCAGGCTCTGTGTTTTGGGGATTCACAGACTCTGTTCTGCCCCGGTGCCTGCAGACAGTGATCGGGCTGTGTTCAGGCTCTGTGTTGTGGGGTTTCATAGACTCGGTTCTGCCCCGGTGCCTGCAGACAGTGATCGGGCTGTGTTCAGGCTCTGTGTTGTGGGGTTTCACAGACTCGGTTCTGCCCGTGTTTCCCGGTGCCTGCAGACAGTGATCGGGCTGTGTTCAGGCTCTGTGTTGTGAGGTTTCACAGACTCGGTTCTGCCCCGGTGCCTGCAGACAGTGATCGGGCGGTGTTCAGGCTCTGTGTTGTGGGGTTTCACAGACTCGGTTCTGCCCGTGTTCCCCGGTGCCTGCAGACAGTGATCGGGCTGTGTTCAGGCTCTGTGTTGTGGGGTTTCACAGACTCGGTTCTGCCCCGGTGCCTGCAGACAGTGATGGGGCTGTGTTCAGGCTCTGTGTTGTGGGGTTTCACAGACTCGGTTCTGCCCCGGTGCCTGCAGACAGTGATCGGGCTGTGTTCAGGCTCTGTGTTGTGGGGTTTCACAGACTCGGTTCTGCCCCGGTGCCTGCAGACAGTGATCGGGCGGTGTTCAGGCTCTGTGTTGTGGGGTTTCACAGACTCGGTTCTGCCCCGGTGCCTGCAGACAGTGATCGGGCTGTGTTCAGGCTCTGTGTTGTGGGGTTTCACAGACTCGGTTCTGCCTGTGTTTCCCGGTGCCTGCAGACAGTGATCGGGCTGTGTTCAGGCTCTGTGTTGTGGGGTTTCACAGACTCGGTTCTGCCCGTGTTTCCCGGTGCCTGCAGACAGTGATCGGGCTGTGTTCAGGCTCTGTGTTGTGGGGTTTCACAGACTCGGTTCTGCCCCGGTGCCTGCAGACAGTGATGGGGCTGTGTTCAGGCTCTGTGTTGTGGGGTTTCACAGACTCGGTTCTGCCCCGGTGCCTGCAGACAGTGATCGGTCTGTGTTCAGGCTCTGTGTTGTGGGGTTTCACAGACTCGGTTCTGCCCATGTTTCCCAATGCCTGCAGACAGTGATCGGGCTGTGTTCAGGCTCTGTGTTGTGGGGTTTCACAGACTCGGTTCTGCCCCAGTGCCTGCAGACAGTGATTGGGCGGTGTTCAGGCTCTGTGTTGTGGGGTTTCACAGACTCAGTTCTGCCCCAGTGCCTGCAGACAGTGATCGGGCTGTGTTCAGGCTCTGTGTTGTGGGGTTTCACAGACTCGGTTCTGCCTGTGTTTCCCGGTGCCTGCAGACTGGATCAAGTCGATATCGTCGTAACGTGACCCTGGAGGTTGTTACGTGCACGTTCAACTCACAGAACGCAACAAATTGTCCGGCATACCTCTTTAGTGCAGTAATCAGTCATCGATTCTAGTCATGCCATAGGCAGTACGGCCTATTATCGACCATTGATAACCCAATCTACATGCACCGACGTAGGAGAGCATTTAGTATACGTGTACGTATTAACATGTACGCCACCGAAAATCCTGCTTAGTTCAGCCCCAAGCCACCAGATGGTAGCACAGGAGTCTAAAATACTCAATTTGGAGTTACAAAAAGGTTCGAGTTTATCACTACACGAGAATCGCACTATCGGGACACCACAGTCTACAAGCCTAGATCTGGTTAACTCTAGTGTTATGTATATGTTCGGTAAAAGGTTTCTGTGAAGGAAAGAGGGGGAGAGAGAGGGAGAGAGAGACAGAGAGAGAGAGAGTGAGAGGGAGGGAGGGAGAGAGAGAGGGAGGGAGGGAGGGAGAGAGAGAGAGGGACAGAGAGAGGGAGTGAGAGGGAGGGAAAGAGGGAGAGAGTTAGAGGGAGAGAGAGAGAGGGAGAGAGGGACAGAGAGGGAGGGAGAGATAGAGTGAGGGACAGAGAGAGAGAGGGGGAGATAGAGAAAGAGGAAGATAGAAAGAGAGGGAGAGAGGGGGAGAGAGTGAGTGGGAGATAGAGAGTGAGAGAGATAGAGAGATAGAGAGGGGGGGGGAGTGAGAGAGGGATAGAGCTAATAAACTAGATAAACAAAGTGACAGAGGCACTTACCCGACGAATTCCTGATAGCCTAATAATGGATTTATTAGACGTTGAGCTTAAAGTTTGATTTCTTACAAAAATCTGTACATTATACAGTGTGAGTTTCACAATTTCTTGAACCACTAAGATATCCAGCACATGGTTCTACACATATCCCATGTTTTAAAACCATAATGGGGCATAAGTCCATTAGTTATCCCACCAGATTGCCACATACCTGATCTCAGTTCATCTTCTTTTATACCATGTCACAAAAAAGAGGAAAAGAAAAAATCCTCCTCAGATTTCTAGCACGTTTAGATAATCAGGATGGGGTGGGGGCGGGGGGGAGGGGGGCATCTATAAAGTACGTACGCACTGAGGGGGATGGGGGAGGGGGGTCTAAAATCCCGGAAATTGCTGTCTGTATTTATCTCACCCCTGTAAACACTGAAGGAATGGACAACAAACAGGAAATAGACCATGGAGAACGGACTGCAATACTCGTAGGGGCATGGAGAACGAGTTACTAATGTTAAGCCTATGGGACAAAAATACCAGGGCTGAGATAAAAGATCTGGAGGGGTTTGGTGGGGGTAAAAAAATCGGAAATTCTTCTTTATGGATGGTCCCGTGCTTCTTTTTGCCTCGGGGTAACATGGAGAAACCTCTGCTGGTTCAGGGTGCATGGTTAGTGTATTGTATAGGGCGCCGTTAGCGATCTCGTGATGGAAGCGGATATAGAGCGGGTCTTTGCAGTTCGCGTCCTTGCCACCAGGTGGTAGCACCTCTCGGCACTCTTCTCTGTTTGATCGTGTTCCACGCTCCCACTGACTTTTAGCTGCATTTACTGCAGTTTCACTTTTACTAACTCTAAGATGTTATAAACAGATGAAGATGTAAAAATGTCGAATCTGGTAGTTCTTATGTACCTAACGAAAAATGAAGTGTCCTTCTATATTATTATATGCCTATGGCCATATAATATACACATACTGCCTGCCGCTACCCATGAAGTATTTATGCCATACGTCGCACTGTGACGTACGGGGTATGACATCACGTGAATAGCTAGATCTTGCCATCTTTAGGTATATAATAATACGAAAACTGGCTTACTCTCGTAGAACGTCAAAATACTTAGTAAAATCATTGTTCGGATACATCACTCTACCTTCGGTATCGGGATGTATGGAGATAAATAATTTTACCGGGTATTTTTGACGTACGAACACAGTCAGCCAATTTCCGTATAATCCTCTTTAAATGTAAAAGCAGATAACGATAGAAAAAAGAGTATATAAGAAGGTCATTTCACACTTAGATACGTACGTAAAAACTACCAGATTTGTCCATTGCATGTGAAAAAGCTAAATAGAGTTCTCTTATATCAGCTGGGAATACTTCAGCAGGGGCTTCAACATGCCCGCATGCTGTTAAGATTGGAGAATAGGAATAGTTCCCTCTGAATAGAGGGCAGGTAAGGAGCGAGCGATAATGAAGGTAAATAAGCCATTCACCACATGGCAGCCATACTGTAAACATCAGGACAGGAGGCGGACGCTACAAAATGGTTCAAATACATTCTGTTATCATCAAATACGGGGTAATTCTGATGACTAATCTCCTCACATAAAAACCAATATAATTAGGTACGAAAGGGATGTAAGAGGCAGATAGCTATTATGTGTTGAAGGTGGCCACCTTGCCCTGGACATACGTGAGGGATGGTGGAGTTCTTGATGGATGTTTTTTTAAAGATTTGGGTTGCCATATTGGGATTTTAGCCTCGGCTCATGATCGTCAGCCTATTATGACAGCTGATAACAGCAGTTGACCCCCCCCCCTCCCCCGACTAAAATTTGACAATCTTACAATTTCTCGTAATATGACAGCGATGACTCTATGACCTACAGACCTGGGGCCTGCTGAGTAACTTTTGCTGGGGAGAGTACAAGGTACAAGGAGACCATTTGATGATATTCAAGCTCCTTCATTCAAGACAGTCCTAGCCGACATAAGGTTGAATAAAGTTGACCCTTATCGTCCCTGGAACTCGTTGGCCTACAGGAAACGTCTTCATGTACGACCCTGGGGTCCGTTTAATAATCTGGGATCAAACATGAAGACCCTTTTCTGCACCTCGTACAAGGCTGATCGTTTAGTAATATCTAAGTCTGCTCACTAAGACAGTATTAGCCGTCCATGAGGTCGACCATAAGTGTTGAATAAAGTCGCTCCACATCGTCCCTGGGTCTCTATGGCATACAGAAAAGGGTCTTCGTGTACAAGACTAGAGTATTACGATGTCAGCCTTGAGTGGTCTACAGAGCCTTCTGTTATTGTTAAACAAATTTACGAATAACTAAAAACCAGTAATTGCCATAGTAAAGGGTATAATAATAGGGACTATAGCACAAAGGGACTATTATCCAGTATACCATGGCTTTGAGGCTATACACCACAGATTAGAATCGCTACCCAACAGTTATGGTATCGGGCAGGTTTTATATAATGGGTTGTGGTTTACTGAGTCTCCATATATTTTCAGTGAGGTCTTTGTATAGGGAGCCAAAGTGAACCTGCTGATGCCACAGATACCCGTTTACAAAACACCATTTCCGGTGCTAAACCTATGGGGGGTTTGAGGCTAGACTTATTTTTGGTCTCGTTTGTTACTTTTGAAGTGAAGTTTACTACTATCGTCTCTGAATAACTCTGTTTCGAAACTACGGTGACAGTTGTTAAGTTAATCAAAAATTTGGATCTAAAAGATTGGAGAATGACACATATAATCTCGAACCTACATAGTCAAAGTACTGAGTGCATACATCCGGAAATGGTGTTTTGTAAATGGGTATCTGTGGTTTCAGCGGGTTCACTTTGGCTCCCTATACGATGGATAATAAAGAACTTTACACTATGACGGCGCCTTAGGATCTTCTCTTCATCCTACGCACTTCCTTAGTGCGCGTCCATATTCTTTCAAAACGCCATAAAATGTCGTCTGCTTTGACTTTTTGTGAGATTAACGCGGGAAAAGAGAGTAGTATTTATGGAGCAGGCCCCACCTCCTCGGAGCTCCCTCTGGTGTGACATTTTATCACCAGTTCACGACCCTAGCGGACAGAAAACACACCATTGATGTCGGTACACGCCGCAGCGTGGCTCTGAGGTCTCCATCGAGGCAGACATTTTGTCGGACTGAGAACCAATAACTTTTACTGCATACGGCGCCAAGGTGGACGTATAAAATGGACTTCAGTTTACACACGGTACCTATTAGCAGCCTCAGAGGAAACTTTTACAAAAAACATCCGGGATGAAATCTAACTACGCCACTATAGCCGGCCTTGTTACCGTTTCGTCAATTCTTGTAGGTTCACCAATATAATCTTAAGTTTCTATTCATCTTGTGTGAGCAGCTTTCTCTTTTTACATTATTGTTTTATTATATGGATATAGTACACTGGTATTGCTGAAGTTACCTAGTAACTATTGATATATATATATATATATATATATATATATATATATATATATATATATATATATATTTATATAGAACTGCATCGAGAATCGTATAAATAGACAATACTCCACGAGTTTGGCTAGGCCGCAATCGTCATCGAGGCGAAGCCGAGTGACGATTTAAATAACATCACAAATTCAGAATAGTCAGAATATGCTTAGCAAATCCACTACGCCACGGCTGTGGCGTAGTATTGTAACTTTACCAGGGTGATCGTTGAGTATATTTTTCTAATGTTATTCATATGGCTAAACTTGTACCAGGGGTGAGATAAATATATATAATGGACTGACAGCCATTGGCTGCCAAAGAACTCTATTTGACTTAATAAATTGTCTTGGTTACCTACCTTATTTAAAACGTATAAATTCCGGTAAAATCCGCTTGGAGAGCCTCCCGCACATAGAAACAGAGTGAACCAGACCTAGGCGTGGAGAATGAAGTCCCACGAGAGTGAGATTCTCGTACAGTGAAAAACTCGAACCTGTTCTTCTTTTTTGTAGGACTATACTCAGACAAACTTCTTCTCTTGTGATTCATTTCAAGCCATGCCAAAATCAAAGTTTAGTAATGTAGTTTTTTTATCTGCCAGTCTCGAGAGAAACCATGAGATCACTACGCTGGTTCCCGGCAAAATACCTGTGTCATACGAAATAATAACCGCAAATTTCTGATTGTTTCCCGTTCACTCACTAGGAGGCACCACAGCAGTTAGGAATTGTATGTATGCATGTTCATCGCAGCGCAGTGCAGACAGGGGTTATTGGCCAATCTATCACCCTCTCAAATATGATTTGACGAAGTCGCTAGTGAAGGGTATAAATTTGTGTATAAAAGGATTTATCCTATATATATGTTGGTGAAAATGATGTAATGAGTGTACTATAAAACTGTGAGGGCGCTCATACCGGCGGAAGCTGATGCCTTCGCAGTATAAAGACGCAAATGGAAAAAAAACACCAAAAAAACCATCATCAGTTGAAATCACAAGTATAATATTTTGTACTCATAATCTGCATGCCACGCTCTATCAGAGAGCATGTGCTGATGCATCCTGAATTCATGTTATTATCCTTTTCTGATATCAATTCGCAGTCTCAGAGGAAACTGAGATTAAACAAAATAAATCCGGGATGAAATCCATTGGCCGACGAAAACGGCTGAGATTTTTTCAGTTGCCCGGGAAGTCTGTCGGTGGTGCCACTGACTGAATATCGGTATCGACGTATTGGTGAGGGTGTACATTGTATGCACTCTTTCTACTGTTCTGGTTACAAACAGATTTAATTGGTATTGTCACATCATCAGTTGAAATCACAGGTATAGCATTTCGTACTCATACTCTGCATACCACACTGTATTGGAGAGTGTCTGCTGAGGTATCGTGAATTCATATGTTATTATCCTTTCCTATTTGATGGAGTTATGATATAGTTATCTGTTATTATAGTTATCTTTGATGGAATTATTCCGTGCATGGAAACAGACAGAATGCAGAACGGGAAATGTAGGACTCTCTTCAATAAATTTTCAAAGAAAAAAAATCTGAAAGAAACAATGTAATGGAGGGAAACAAATCTGCATGGCTGGTTAAAAAAATATTTTTTTATAGCAATTTTCATTAAGGGAATATTGTGTGTACAAACACTGAATTCAGCAATGAGCTCTGGGTACCATTTTCATGTAAATCTTTGGTATGACCCGACCGGAGTTCGAACCCCTGACCTCCCATTCTCAAGGCAAACATCCCTACCACTTAGCCACCGAGCCTGGCTGTCATCCTCATAGATTCTATATTTCTGTGGTATGACCCTGACAGTCGCTATGGTGTGAAACATCACACAACTGAAGCCTGACAAGTGGACGGATCCGTTTGGCAGACGGCCATACTATAGGGTATCATGACCATCCTGACCGTGACAAATTACCACCGATTTCCACAGATTGGCCGTGAGCCCTGGCCACAAGCATCGAGGTAGACATTGGAGTACTTTACATGCGTATAAATACAATCTGTCGGGAATGCCAGGGACTGACAGCGGAAAGTGTGCAGGGACCTGTTTCAGTAGGCTCGTGACATTAGGCCTAAACAGACATCAACAGCGGCACCAATAGTGCAAGCAACAGCGGAAAAGGACTATCAAATATCAGAAAATCGGAGTGCCCAATCTTCTCCATATTTAGAATGGTTATAGGTTATATGTATCCCCTACTCGTGTTAAAGTGTCATAGCTTAATTCCTACGCGAAGTGAGTGAAACTCCGCGTGTCATCGATTGCAATCTTGTGATCTGTCCGTATGGTGTCACAGACGCCACCTAGACATGTCATGAAACTACTGAAACAGGTCCCAGGAGGTGGGGAAAGCTATGTATAGGAATAGTGGGAACTGAAAAAGAAACCGTCATTCTCCACAAGTTTGAGATGGTGCAACGTGAACGAAGCCACAGCAAAGTGAATATCGGGTATGGTTCAAAAAAGTTTGAGAACAACGACTTTTACCAAAATGAGTTGCTTTCTGTATTTATCTCACCCGTGTACACACTAAAAGAACAGATGACACACTGGGTATATGATGTCATAGACCATACGCCCTCCAGAGGTTACTCGTCTCCCAATTATCGCCCAGGGTAAACACAAGTTCCGCTCACGAGTGGCTGGGCACACCACAATCACATGAACCACAGTTTTCCCATTTATATTTTAGTAACCTGAATATAATTTCGGCTATACATGTAGAAATAGCTGAAATTTCCATTTCTGACATCGGATTTCCCATTTGAAGATTTATAAACACCATTAAAAAGCAATGATTGTGGGTTACGGGTCAAGGGTCTCTCACCATACAACGTCGGTAACCAGTGCACACCGGGACCTGTAAACAGACTGAATTCTGGGATACCTCAATAGGGTCTATGGAGAACCTATGTCATAGGTATATTCTCTAAAAGTTTCATATTTATTGATCGATCATTTCTTCATAAAACATTAAAATCTTACTCAATTCAATAAATAATGCTTCAAGGCATTCTTAGGTCTATACTGGGGAATGCCTCAAGGCATTATTCGTCCTGAAAGGGTCAAGCAACATGTTGGCAAAAATGCCAGCAAATCGCTCGACACTTACTGACAAATTTCTCGGTGCTAAACGGCGGTCTGAGAATCGATCAATACTTGACGTGAGGGGACCGATGATAGAGTGTCAGACGGAAGAGGTTCTAGCTGTGTCTATATTGTAAAAGAGAAATCTGATGAATAATCGGCGCCGGACACCACGACGATAAACCGCCGAGCGTCACGCCATGTCCGTGCCTGAAGGTCCCCTAATATCGCTCGTTAGGAGGACGGGGTGCCTGGTTGATGGTTTATTGCTGGTACCTAGGCCACCCACGTGCAGAGCGCGTGCTGAGAGACCGCAGCTTGGAAATCCCGCACGCACCAGACCCCAGTCCGTATGCCTCTGACCCCTCCGTATGCCTCTGACCCCTCCGTATGCCTCCCAACCCTCCCTATGCCTCCACCCCCTCCATATGCCTCCACCCCCTCCATATGCCTCCCACCCCTCCGTATGCCTCCGTCCCCTCCGTATGCCTCTTGCCCCTCCGTATGCCTCCCACCCCTCCGTATGCCAGTGGCCCTTCCGTATGCCTCCGACCGTTCCATATGCCTGTGGCCCTTCTGTATGCCTCTGTCCCCTCTGTATGCCTCCGTCCCCTCCCTATACCTCCCACCCCTCCGTATGCCTCCAACCCCTCTGTATGCCTCCAACCCCTCTATATGCCTCACACCCATAGGTATGTCTCCGTCCCCTACATATGCCTCTGCCCCTCCATATGCCTCCACTCCCTCCATATTTATCCTACCCCTATTATAAAATCCCATAGGCTTAACATTGAGTTTCCGTATGCCACACTGCCTGACATACGGAGTTTTATATGCCACAGGATAAAATCAAAACCTGATTCGTTTTAATCATGACCACCACATTCCACTCTTGGAGTTTTGGTTCCAGACTATCACTATGCCAAACTCCAGTCGTGGCATACGGTGGCCAAGATTAAAACTCATCCAGTTTTACGATAGTATGCCTCTGTACCCTCCATATGCCTCCAGCCCCTCCATTCGCTCTGGCCCTTCCGTATGCCTCCCACCCCTCCATATGCCTCCCACCCCACTCTTTGCTTCCGACCCCTCCATATGCCTCCGGCCCCTCCGTATGCCTCTTGCCCCTCCATATGCCTCCCACCCCTCCGTATGCCTCCGTCCCCTCTGTATACCTCCAACCCATAGGTATGTCTCTGTCCCCTACATATGCCTCTGCCCCTCCATATGCCTCCAGCCAACCTGTATGCCTCTGACCCCTCCATATGCCTCCAACCATTCCGTATGCCTCCAACCCTTCCATATGCCTGTGACCTTTCCGTATGTCTCTGGCCCCTCCGTATGCCTTTGTCCCCTCTGTATGCCTCCAACAAGGTGTGCTCCATCCCCTACATATGCCTCTGCCCCTCCATATGCCTCTGCCCCTCCGTATGCCTTCGACCCCTCCATATGCCTCTGACCCCTTCCCATGCCTACAACCCTTCAGTATGCCTGCGACCCCTCCGTATGCCTGCGTCCCCTCCGTATGCCCCCAGCCCCTCTATATGCCTCTGCCCCTCCGTATGCCTGCGGCCCCTCTGTATGCCTCCAGCCACTCTGTATGCCTCTGTACCCTCCGGATGCCTCAGGATGCTTCCAGAGCAGCCAGAGGTAACCTCCCAGGAGTATTCACTACAACGCCAAGAGTGAGACGTAGTTTAGTAGGAGCGGACCTGTGGCGGCCAAAACCATTCTTTGTATGACTTTTGTGCTTAATTCTACAGAAATATCAGCGTGATTTACATTGCGTTTGTTTATGTTTTACAGATCCAACACCTCCGGTGCGGCATCGAGATGTTGGTGTGTCGCGACATGGTAAGTAGGTCACACTTACACTCTTCCAGCACACACACTGTCATATATCAAGACGTCGCCGTATCATGACACGGTAAGTAGGTCACATCTCACTCTCCCAGCACATGCAGTGACATACATGGAGACATGGCCGTATCGCGACATGGTAAGTAGGTCATATTTACACTCTTCTAACACACGCACTGACGAACTTCCGGTACCTATGTCAACGTGCGTAATACTGCGTATTGCACACTGTACAATATTTATAAGACTCTACTGCGAACGTTGTGAATATCTTAGAGCTACCAATTGGTCAGCAGGGGTTGGTAGATATACGTGCATAGGGACATGATAACATGCGAACGAGGGAGAGAGAAATATGTAGAGATGAAGCCGAAATGATGGTTATGGTAGAGATTGGTAGGGAAGGTGGAGAGATGAGTGGAATCTTTCCCTAACTAGCCTTCTGTTTTATCTTCTTGCCAAAATGCTTTGTATTATTTTTAAAAAAAACAGGCGGTTCTGCTCACAGGCAGATCTTCCACCGCATGGGTGGTATGTATCCTCACATCACACACCTATCCTGTCAGGCCCGGCGTCCACCTACTACGATATGGCTCCGATATGGTCTACGATGCACCTCCCGATAAAAAAATCAAAATCGCGTTGGAAGGTTACCTGATATCGGGGCAGTTGACCACGTTTCTACGATTAGACACCAATAAAAAACCCATACAATGCATGGTGGATTGCCTTGTCTAGACATATGTCTACGATTTTGCATTTTCCCGATATGGCACCGATTTTGTCATTTTGTATCGATGCCATATCAGGAGGTCTACGATTCTATCGTACTAGGTGGACGCCAGGCCTTAAAATACACCTATCCTATAATTGTACACCTATCCTGTCGTTTTACACCTATCCTCATAATGTTCACATAATGGGGCACATAGCTATTGTGCTATGGAAACAGCCATCTTGCTCCCCGACGCCATCCAAAACACCAGGTGGCAGGACCAATTATCAATGGATTTTATCAGAAATATTTGTTGGGGCTTGCCATGAAGAAATTTTAGTCTCGCCTCAATCTCTAGATCATAACAACTGATAACAGTGGTTGTCCCTCGACTACAGTGTCGCTATCTTACAATTTCCTGGTGGATGATGGCAGAACTAGCAGTCTCTGTGTGCCCTATATCTATCCCATCATTGTACACATATCCTGTCATTTGGGGGAGGAGCCTAGCCTTGGGAGGACCAATGAGAAACAGACCAATGTGGGGAAGTTGAGATGGGGGAAGTTGGGAAGAATAAAACTCGGTAAGAACCTAACCTCCATGCCGACGAGTTCTCTTTCCTAAACAGCTTCTGGAAGTAAAGTTGACACCTGTACTCCTATCATGTCCCTGTACACCTTATCCTATCATTGTACACCTATCCTGTCAATATACAACTATCCTATAATTATACACCTATCCTGTCAATATACAACTATCCTATAAATATACACCTATCCTATCAATATACACCTGTCCTATTATTATACACCTACCCTGTCCCTGTACACCTATCCTATTATCATACACCTACCCTTTCCCTGTACACCTATCCTATTATTATACACATATCCTATCACTGTACACCTATCCTATCATTATACACATATCCTATCACTATACACCTATCCTATTATTATACACCTACCCTGTCCCTGTACACCTATCCTATTATTATACACCTACCCTGTCCCTGTACACCTATCCTATTATTATACACATATCCTATCACTGTACACCTATCCTATCATTATACACATATCCTATCACTATACACCTATCCTATTATTATACACCTACCCTGTCCCTGTACACCTATCCTATTATTATACACCTACCCTGTCCCTGTACACCTATCCTATCATTATACACATATCCTATCACTGTACACCTATCCTATCATTATACACATATCCTATCACTGTACACCTATCCTATTATTATACACCTACCCTGTCCCTGTACACCTATCCTATTATCATACACCTACCCTGTCCCTGTACACCTATCCTATTATCATACACCTACCCTGTCCCTGTACACCTATCCTATTATCATACACCTATTCTGTCCCTGTACACCTATCCTATTATCATACACCTACCCTGTCTCTGTACACCTATCCTATTATCATACACCTACCCTGTCCCTGTACACCTATCCTATTATTATACACCTACCCTGTCCCTGTACACCTATCCTATTATCATACACCTACCCTGTCTCTGTGCACCTATCCTATTATTATACACCTACCCTGTCCCTGTACACCTATCCTATTATCATACACCTACCCTGTCTCTGTACACCTATCCTATTATCATACACCTACCCTGTCCCTGTACACCTATCCTATTATTATACACCTACCCTGTCCCTGTACACCTATCCTATTATTATACACCTACCCTGTCTCTGTACACCTATCCTATTATTATACACCTACCCTGTCCCTGTACACCTATCCTATTATCATACACCTACCCTGTCTCTGTACACCTATCCTATTATCATACACCTACCCTGTATCTGTACACCTATCCTATTATCATACACCTACCCTGTCCCTGTACACCTATCCTTTTATCATACACCTATCCTGTCAATATACACCTATCCTATTATTATACACCTACCCTATCACTATGCACCTATCCTATTATTATACACCTACCCTGTCCCTGTACACCTATCCTATCATTATACACATATCCTATCACTGTACACCTATCCTATCATTATACACATATCCTATCACTGTACACCTATCCTATTATTATACACCTACCCTGTCCCTGTACACCTATCCTATTATCATACACCTACCCTGTCCCTGTACACCTATCCTATTATCATACACCTATCCTGTCAATATACAACTATCCTATTATCATACACCTACCCTGTCCCTGTACACCTATCCTATTATTATACACCTACCCTGTCCCTGGACACCTATCCTATTATTATACACCTACCCTGTCTCTGTACACCTATCCTATTATCATACACCTACCCTGTCCCTGTACACCTATCCTATTATCATACACCTACCCTGTCCCTGTACACCTATCCTATTATTATACACCTACCCTATCACTATGCACCTATCCTATTATTATACATCTACCCTGTCCCTGTACACCTATCCTATTATTATACACCTACCCTGTCTCTGTACACCTATCCTATTATTATACACCTACCCTGTCCCTGTACACCTATCCTATTATCATACACCTACCCTGTCCCTGTACACCTATCCTATTATTATACACCTACCCTATCACTATGCACCTATCCTATTATTATACATCTACCCTGTCCCTGTACACCTATCCTATTATTATACACCTACCCTGTCTCTGTACACCTATCCTATTATTATACACCTACCCTGTCCCTGTACACCTATCCTATTATCATACACCTACCCTGTCCCTGTACACCTATCCTATTATTATACACCTACCCTATCACTATGCACCTATCCTATTATTATACATCTACCCTGTCCCTGTACACCTATCCTATTATTATACACCTACCCTGTCCCTGTACACCTATCCTATTATCATACACCTACCCTGTCCCTGTACACCTATCCTATTTTCATACACCTACCCTGTCCCTGTACACCTATCCTATTATTATACACCTACCCTGTCTCTGTACACCTATCCTATTATTATACACCTACCCTGTCTCTGTACACCTATCCTATTATCATACACCTACCCTGTCTCTGTACACCTATCCTATTATTATACACCTACCCTGTCCCTGTACACCTATCCTATTATTATACACCTACCCTGTCCCTGTACACCTATCCTATTATCATACACCTACCCTGTCCCTGTACACCTATCCTATTTTCATACACCTACCCTGTCCCTGTACACCTATCCTATTATTATACACCTACCCTGTCTCTGTACACCTATCCTATTATTATACACCTACCCTGTCTCTGTACACCTATCCTATTATCATACACCTACCCTGTCCCTGTACACCTATCCTATTTTCATACACCTACCCTGTCCCTGTACACCTATCCTATTATTATACACCTACCCTGTCTCTGTACACCTATCCTATTATTATACACCTACCCTGTCTCTGTACACCTATCCTATTATCATACACCTACCCTGTCTCTGTACACCTATCCTATTATTATACACCTACCCTGTCCCTGTACACCTATCCTATTATTATACACCTACCCTGTCCCTGTACACCTATCCTATTATCATACACCTACCCTGTCCCTGTACACCTATCCTATTTTCATACACCTACCCTGTCCCTGTACACCTATCCTATTATTATACACCTACCCTGTCTCTGTACACCTATCCTATTATTATACACCTACCCTGTCTCTGTACACCTATCCTATTATCATACACCTACCCTGTCCCTGTACACCTATCCTATTTTCATACACCTACCCTGTCCCTGTACACCTATCCTATTATTATACACCTACCCTGTCCCTGTACACCTATCCTATTATCATACACCTACCCTGTCCCTGTACACCTATCCTATTTTCATACACCTACACTGTCCCTGTACACCTATCCTATTATTATACACCTACCCTGTCTCTGTACACCTATCCTATTATTATACACCTACCCTGTCTCTGTACACCTATCCTATTATCATACACCTACCCTGTCCCTGTACACCTATCCTATTATTATACACCTACCCTGTCCCTGTACACCTATCCTATTATTATACACCTACCCTGTCCCTGTACACCTATCCTATTATTATACACCTACCCTGTCGCTGTACACCTATCCTATTATTATACACCTACCCTGTCTCTGTACACCTATCCTATTATTATACACCTACCCTGTCCCTGTACACCTATCCAGTCCCTGTACTCCAATCATGTCATTGTGTACCTATCCTTATTCCATTATTCCGTAGTCGTGATTCACATCCAATTAAAAGACATTAAATCACAGGCAGTTTGCCCAAGGTCATGTTGGACTAGAATAACAATCTATTATCTTTTTGTTGAACGTTTTGGTACAAGCATTGTTTTATGACCACATGTCTGGCAGCGAGACAACCATTAGCTGTATTACGGCTGTGGGACCACACACAAGATACAGTTATATGAGGTATATTCCCAACACTGACACACTGAATGACAAACACGGCTTATCTTAGCACCCACCATGGCGTGCCGTTCACACATATATCACCTAAACTCTTATCAAAGTAGAATAACACCCACTTATTTCATGTTTACTGATTCGCAGTCTTGTCCAGTGCTTGTTTTGGGATGTTTTAGGATGATTTTATACGTTGTCAAGTGTCCAAGGTGTGGGGAATTGGCAGCTAATATTGTAATTGGTGATATTGTACCGGAGCAAGGGAGAGTTGCCAGTAGCCCGCAAGGGAACATTAGTGACATAGCCAATTATTAGTTTATCGGGTGGGTCATGACGAAATGACTGGGGTGGGGGGGGGGGGGGGGGGGGGTGAGGAAAAAGGTTGCAAAATTAAGGACTGAGAATTATTGTTACCTTTTCCTTGCCACCCATGAAGATGATCGTGTGATAGCAGTATATATATATATATTTTTTTTAATTTGTATTTATTGACAATCTCTTTCACCCATTAAGGGTGCTTTACAAAGCGATAGTCGCACGACTATATTACAACAATATCAATGCATTACTCAGTAGTTTTCCCAATATTTACTCTCTCGGTATAGTCAACCAGTCACTTACTCGTTGCCTTATATAAAACACAATGTTTTGTTCGCAGTCTTTAGTGAGGTATTTGAGTGTGTCCTACCTTTACATTCACAGTATTGGGCAAAGATACTATACGCTAATCAATCAACTATTATGTTGATTGAATATCTTGGTCGCACGACCTGTAACTTATATCACTTTCAAGTACCTAACTGTAGTTATAATAATAGCTCAAACAGTCATCTCATTTAATGACTTTAATTATCCCATAAATCTCACCATTTTTGAGAGTAGTGGTTTTGTTAGCCGACAGCTTACCAATCATGATAACATAAATACACAAAGACAACGCAACAAAATACTACAAACAGTAACACAGCAACTAAACACAATTAGGGTTTTACAATTCTTAAAGATCTTCTTATACACAACACCATCTCCATAGCCAGATATTTATCAATGTCTTGAATCATCTCGATTTTTCTCCTAGTTCTCCAGGGTAGGTGTATGGTATATGTACATGGGAGAACTCGTAAAGTTAATATTGGTCACCCTGTTACTATCTATGTTTGATTGGTATAAGCGGTGATAGTAATCTCACCCCTGTACACACTAAAAGTATGGACATTACAGGTTATAGACCATGGAGAATGGACTGCAATAGGGGCATGGAGAATCTTTTTTGTTTTTTCTACATAAGTTTTTTCGGACATAATTTCAAGTTCGCCATATTAAAGAAGAAACCAACAAGTCTGGGTCAGAGTTGTCGTTCTCCACGAGTTTGATGCGGCGTGATATGAACGAGGCGACAGCGGAGTGAATATCACTAAGCATTGAAACGAGTTGGAGAATGACTTCTTTGACCAAAAAGAGTTGCTTTCTGTATTTATCTCACCCCTGCACACACATAAAGAATGGACAACATACAGGATATAAACCATGGTGAAGGGACTGCAATACTCGTACGGGAATGGAGAACCAGTTCCCAATGTTAAGCCTATGGACATTTATTCCAGGGGTGAGATAAAGGGGCGATCTTCCACTTTCTAGTCACATATGACAGAGACAAGACAAGGACATTACAGAACAAAGACAGGACTTGGACATAAACTTCCACAATTAAATCTTATAGGGAGCCAAAGTGAACCCGCTCCAACCACAGATAGCCGGTCACAAAATACTATTTCTGGGTATCGGCACTCAGTACTTAGCCTATGTAGGTTCGAGATAATATGTCTCATTCTCCAATCTTTTAGATCCAAATTTTCAATAAACTTAAGAACTGTCATCGTAGTTTTGAAACAAAGTTATTCAGAGATGATAGTTATAAACTTCACTTCAAAAGTAACAAACGAGACCAAAAACATAAGTCTAGCCTCAAACCCCCATAGCTTTAGCACTAAGCCTCCTTCTTACTGGCCACCGGAAACATTGTTTTGTAGGTGGGTATCTGTGGTTTCAGCGGGTTCACTTTGGCTCCCTATTATCTGTGGAATTTGCTCTAACTTATGATGCTCAGAGGAGAAATCCTTTAGAGTCTCTATGGATACTTATCTAGATCTTACGATCTTAGTTAGTGTAAGTCTTCTCCAGTTAGCATTCGTTGTAGGACTTCTTTGACGCTTGCTTTAAAGACAAATGCGGGTAGGTATCGCAGTGTCCCCTGTGTCTACTAATTTAACACTGGTGCTGCCATCTGGTTCATGAAAATGTACCAGTTTCCCATAGACGCCAATACATAAGCACTTATCTTATTCAGATGGCCTTCTCATAGAAATTAGCATGGTGACATAGTATTTTTTTTAGCATTTCTCATTTTACATGATGCGCCTGTACTGTATGTTAATCAAGTTGTTTGCATCGCATTTAAAAGAAGTGTATTGTACAAAACTTCCCAACATTGGAACAAAATGCCAAATGAATATCGAAGCATTGATACCTATCCTAAATTTAAACATAAAGAAAAAACTGTTCTCTCAAATAGCCGTCTACACTATTTATAATTTAATATATGTGGAATGGTCTCCTTATTTATATCCCAATTTTCTGATAGTCTATACTTGAATTTTTAGTTCTATCTTTTTGTGTTTATTACTAACCGTGACTAACGTTTGATGAGCTTTCCAAACATTACTATGTGAAATGAATTGAAGACCATTACTGTTGATGTATGTATGATACCAGGATTTGTACTTGTGATCATAATTTGTCGGTAACAAGAGAGACATACACTATGGATAATATCTAATACCTATTGAATGGTATTATGGAAATGCCAATCTTTATCATATGTATCCAAATGTTGTTTTAAATATGCTCCTAGCCAGTTAGGGAATCGTAGCTACTACACTTTACAGAGACTTATGAATGCTGGTTATTGATTGTAAACAGGCAGTTACTGCCTAATCGTACCCAGGGTAAATAAAATGATCTAAAAAAAAAAAATTTGTACATGTTCCCAACCATCATAATCCAGAATTATTTGAAGATGACAATAGAACATCAGTGTCATTTAGCAACAAAGTCAAAATATTGCATTTTCCCATAGACACCAATAGTTAAGCACTTACATTTTCATATGGCCTTCCCATAGAAGTTAACATGGTGACATGCCATTTTGGGGCATTTTCTATTTGCTGATATATGGAACTTATATTATCCAGAGTTATTTGCAAAATTCAATAGAATCTAGAAAGAACCCAACTACCAGTATTTGCCTATTATTGGCCTAATATGTGGGTACATAGGCCAGGCTTCCAGGCTAGGCGTTACCAGGCCTAACAAGTGAGTACATGAGCCAGGTTTCGAGGCTAGGCGTTACCAGGCCTAACATGTGATTGTCCAGACCCTGGTGTAACTCCATCATAGGACGTATACACAGAGTACTTACTGTACTGGGACATGGCGAGATTCATGTTATCCGGGACAACACAGAACAAACTCAGTTATCGCTGACACAACCCCACAAAGTAGGCCCCAATCCCCGGCTTATGTTGGCGAACAGTATGCGATAAGTCCACTACCGACCGGCAGGATCAAAATGCTCTGATTTCATCGGTGAGACCAATTATTTGATACCAACGTGTAGTCGGTGGCAACAACCACAGACTTCCAGGATAACTCAAATAATTTTTGCCAACTTACCTTCAGCCTTATTTTCATCCCACGTGCCTATACTTCTCCTGGTGGGTCAGGATTTATTATCCAATCATTATCCCCCGGACCTCTGCCATCCTATAGACTCAACTCACCCCTGGTACAAGATTAGTCATAGGAATAACGTAAATGAAATGTACTCAATGATCACCCATGTAAAGTGAAAATACTATGCCGTGGTGGAGTGATTTTGAGATGACGTCATATGTGATTGAACAATCAGCCGCCAGGGTTTCATACAGAAGACAAGACATGAACAGGAAGATTTGAAAATTCCCAACTGGATTTGTGAATCGATTTGAATTATTCTGATATTGCAATGCTATTCTATTGTCCATGCAAGGGGTGAGATAAATCCAGAACCATAATAATTGATAAAAAGGGAGAGTCAGGGAGAGATGGAGAGAGCGAGGGAGAAAGAGAGGGCGAGAGGGAGAGAGAGATCTAGAGAGAGGGAGAGAGAAATCTAGAGAGAGAGAGTGCGAGGGAGAGCAGGAGGGAGAGATTGAGAGAGGGAGAGAGAGATCTAAGCAGAGTGAGGCAGGGAGAGAGGCAGAGAGAAATCTAAGGAGAGAGAGGGATAGAGGGAGAGAAAGAGAGAGAAGAAGAGAGAGAGAGATAGAGGGGGACTGATTATAACGTAGAAGTCTGTGAGGAGAGTGATTTGAGACTGAGCCGCCACCTAGCGGAGGTCGCTGATTGGCTGATTTATCGCCGAAGTTTATCCGCGTTTTGTTGACTGGGTCAAGTGCTGTCCAGCTGCCAATTTATCTTTTATCGAAGTGATGGCTGTATGAGGTGAACAACATCAGTATCTATAATATATAATAATGTGGTGTATCTATAACACACTGTGTCCTCATACAGCACGCTGCGGGTAGAGAGCGGGGCTCGTCTCGTGTATCTATAACACACTGTGTCCTCATACAGCACGCTGCGGGCAGAGAGCGGGGCTCGTCTCGTGTATCTATAACACACTGTGTCCTCATACAGCAAGCTGCGGGCAGAGAGCGGGGCTCGTCTCGTGTATCTATAACACACTGTGTGTCCTCATACAGCATGCTGCGGGCAGAGAGCGGGGCTCGTCTCGTGTATCTATAACACACACTGTGTCCTCATACAGCACGCTGCGGGCAGAGAGCGGGGCTCGTCTCATGTATCTATAACACACTGTGTGTCCTCATACAGCACGCTGGGGCAGAGAGCGGGGCTCGTCTCGTGTATCTATAACACACCGTGTCCTCATACAGCACGCTGCGGGCAGAGAGCGGGGCTCGTCTCATGTATCTATAACACACTGTGTCCTCATACAGCACGCTGCGGGCAGAGAGCGGGGCTCGTCTCGTGTATCTATAACACACTGTGTCCTCATACAGCACGCTGCGGGCAGAGAGCGGGGCTCTTCTGGTGTATCTATAACACACTGTGTGTCCTCATACAGCATGCTGCGGGCAGAGAGCGGGGCTCGTCTCGTGTATCTATAACACACACTGTGTCCTCATACAGCACGCCGCGGGCAGAGAGCGGGGCTCGTCTCGTGTATCTATAACACACTGTGTGTCCTCATACAGCACGCTGCGGGCAGAGAGCGGGGCTCGTCTCGTGTATCTATAACACACTGTGTCCTCTTACAGCACGCCGCGGGCAGAGAGCGGGGCTCGTCTCGTGAATCTATAACACACTGTGTCCTCATACAGCACGCTGCGGGCAGAGAGCGGGCCTCGTCTCGTGTATCTATAACACACTGTGTGTCCTCATACAGCATGCTGCGGGCAGAGAGCGGGGCTCGTCTCGTGTATCTATAACACACTGTGTGTCCTCATACAGCACGCTGCGGGCAGAGAGCGGGGCTTGTCTCGTGTATCTATAACACACACTGTGTGTCCTCATACAGCATGCTGCGGGCACAGAGCGGGGCTCGTCTGGTGTATCTATAACACACACTGTGTCCTCATACAGCACGCTGGGGCAGAGAGCGGGGCTCGTCTCGTGTATCTATAACACACTGTGTCCTCATACAGCACGCTGTGGGCAGAGAGCGGGGCTCGTCTCGTGTATCTATAACACACACTGTGTGTCCTCATACAGCACGCTGCGGGCAGAGAGCGGGGCTCGTCTCGTGTATCTATAACACACTGTGTCCTCATACAGCATGCTCCGGGCAGAGAGCGGGGCTCGTCTAGTGTATCTATAACACACTGTGTCCTCATACAGCATGCTGCGGGCAGAGAGTGGGACTCGTCTCGTGTATCTATAACACATTGTGTGTCCTCATACAGCATGCTGCGGGCAGAGAACGGGGCTCGTCTCGTGTATCTATAACACACTGTGTCCTCATACAGCACGCTGCGGGCAGAGAGTGGGGCTCGTTCCGTGTATCTATAACACACTGTGTGTCCTCATACAGCATGCTGCTGGCAGAGAGCGGGGCTCGTCTCGTGTATCTATAACACACTGTGTGTCCTCATACAGCAGGCTGCGGGCAGAGAGCGGGGCTCGTCTCGTGTATCTATAACACACTGTGTCCTCATACAGCACGCTGCGGGCAGAGAGCGGGGCTGGTCTCGTGTATCTATAACACACACTGTGTGTCCTCATACAGCACGCTGCGGGCAGAGAGCGGGGCTCGTCTCGTGTATCTATAACACACTGTGTCCTCTTACAGCACCCTGCGGGCAGAGAGCGGGGCTCGTCTCGTGTATCTATAACACACTGTGACCTCATACAGCACGCTGCAGGCAGAGAGCGGGGCTCGTCTCGTGTATCTATAACACACTGTGTCCTCATACAGCACGCTGCGGGCAGAGAGCGGGGCTCGTCTCGTGTATCTATAACACACTGTGTCCTCATACAGCATGCTGCGGGCACAGAGCGGGGCTCGTCTCGTGTATCTATAACACACTGTGTGTCCTCATACAGCACGCTGCGGGCAGAGAGCGGGGCTCATCTCGTGTATCTATAACACACTGTGTCCTCATACAGCATGCTGCGGGCAGAGAGCGGGGCTCGTCTCATGTATCTATAACACACACTGTGTCCTCATACAGCACGCTGCGGGCAGAGAGCGGGGCTCGTCTCGTGTATCTATAACACACACTGTGTCCTCATACAGCACGCTGCGGGCAGAGCGCGGGGCTCGTCTCGTGTATCTATAACACACACCATGTCCTCATACAGCACGCTGCTGGCAGAGGGCGGGGCTCGTCTCGTGTATCTATAACACACTGTGTGTCCTCATACAGCAAGCTGCGGGCAGAGAGCGGGGCTCGTCTCGTGTATCTATAACACACACTGTGTGTCCTCATACAGCACGCTGCGGGCAGAGAGCGGGGCTCGTCTGGTGTATCTATAACACACACTGTGTCCTCCTCATACAGCATGCTGCGGGCAGAGAGCGGGGCTCGTCTCGTGTATCTATAACACACACTGTGTCCTCATACAGCACGCTGCGGGCAGAGCGCGGGGCTCGTCTCGTGTATCTATAACACACACCATGTCCTCATACAGCACGCTGCTGGCAGAGGGCGGGGCTCGTCTCGTGTATCTATAACACACTGTGTGTCCTCATACAGCAAGCTGCGGGCAGAGAGCGGGGCTCGTCTCGTGTATCTATAACACACACTGTGTGTCCTCATACAGCACGCTGCGGGCAGAGAGCGGGGCTCGTCTGGTGTATCTATAACACACACTGTGTCCTCCTCATACAGCATGCTGCGGGCAGAGAGCGGGGCTCGTCTCGTGTATCTATAACACACACTGTGTCCTCATACAGCATGCTGCGGGCAGAGAGCGGGGCTAGTCTCGTGTATCTATAACACACTGTGTCCTCATACAGCATGCTGCGGGCAGAGAGCGGGGCTCGTCTCGTGTATCTATAACACACTGTGTCCTCATACAGCACGCTGCGGGCAGAGAGCGGGGCTCGTCTCGTGTATCTATAACACACACTGTGTCCTCATACAGCACGCTGCGGGCAGAGAGCGGGCCTCGTCTGGTGTATCTATAACACACACTGTGTCCTCATACAGCACGCTGCGGGCAGAGAGCGGGCCTCGTCTGGTGTATCTATAACACACACTGTGTCCTCATACAGCACGCTGCGGGCAGAGAGCGGGGCTCGTCTCGTGTATCTATAACACACACTGTGTCCTCATACAGCACGCTGCGGGCAGAGAGCGGGGCTCGTCTCGTGTATCTATAACACCCACTGTGTCCTCCTCATACAGCATGCTGCGGGCAGAGAGCGGGGCTCGTCTGGTGTATCTATAACACACACTGTGTCCTCATACAGCATGCTGCGGGCAGAGAGCGGGGCTCGTCTCGTGTATCTATAACACACTGTGTCCTCATACAGCACGCTGCGGGCAGAGAGCGGGGCTCGTCTCGTGTATCTATAACACACTGTGTGTCCTCATACAGCACGCTGCGGGCAGAGAGCGGGGCTTGTCTCGTGTATCTATAACACACTGTGTGTCCTCATACAGCACGCTGCGGGCAGAGAGCGGGGCTTGTCTCGTGTATCTATAACACACTGTGTGTCCTCATACAGCACGCTGCGGGCAGAGAGCGGGGCTCGTCTCGTGTATCTATAACACACTGTGTGTCCTCATACAGCATGCTGCGGGCAGAGAGCGGGGCTCGTCTCGTGTATCTATAACACACTGTGTCCTCATACAGCATGCTGCGGGCAGAGAGCGGGGCTCGTCTCGTGTATCTATAACAC
Source organism: Alentia gelatinosa (assembly GCA_950022655.1). Taxonomy (NCBI): domain Eukaryota; kingdom Metazoa; phylum Annelida; class Polychaeta; order Phyllodocida; family Polynoidae; genus Alentia; species Alentia gelatinosa. The sequence continues at coordinate 5,140,607 of OX465583.1, forward strand.
ACTGTGTGTCCTCATACAGCATGCTGCGGGCAGAGGGCGGGGCTTGTCTCGTGTATCTATAGCACACTGTGTCCTCATACAGCATGCTGCGGGCAGAGAGCGGGGCTCGTCTCGTGTATCTATAACACACACTGTGTGTCCTCATACAGCACGCTGCGGGCAGAGAACGGGGCTCGTCTCATGTATCTATAACACACTGTGTCCTCATACAGCACGCTGCGGGCAGAGAGTGGGGCTCGTCTCGTGTATCTATAACACACTGTGTGTCCTCATACAGCAAGCTGCGGGCAGAGAGCGGGGCTCGTCTCGTGTATCTATAACACACTGTGTCCTCATACAGCATGCTGCGGGCAGAGAGCGGGGCTCGTCTGGTGTATCTATAACACACACTGTGTCCTCATACAGCACGCTGCGGGCAAAGAGCGGGGCTCGTCTCGTGTATCTATAACACACTGTGTCCTCATACAGCACGCTGCGGGCAGAGAGCGGGGCTCGTCTCGTGTATCTATAACACACACTGTGTCCTCATACAGCACGCTGCGGGCAGAGAGCGGGGCTCGTCTCGTGTATCTATAACACACTGTGTCCTCATACAGCACGCTGCGGGCAGAGAGCGGGGCTCGTCTCGTGTATCTATAACACACACTGTGTGTCCTCATACAGCATGCTGTGGGCAGAGAGCGGGGCTCGTCTCGTGTATCTATAACACACACTGTGTCCTCATACAGCACGCTGCGGGCAGAGCGCGGTGCTTGTCTCTGGTATCTATAACACACTGTGTGTCCTCATACAGCACGCTGCGGGCAGAGAGCGGAGCTCGTCTCGTGTATCTATAACACACACTGTGTCCTCATACAGCACGCTGCGGGCAGAGAGTGGGGCTCGTCTCGTGTATCTATAACACACTGTGTCCTCATACAGCACGCTGCGGGCAGAGAGCGGGGCTCGTCTCGTGTATCTATAACACACTGTGTCCTCATACAGCACGCTGCGGGCAGAGAGCGGGCCTCGTCTCGTGTATCTATAACACACTGTGTCCTCATACAGCACGCTGCGGGCAGAGAGCGGGGCTCGTCTCGTGTATCTATAACACACTGTGTGTCCTCATACAGCACGCTGCGGGCAGAGAGCGGGGCTCCTCTCGTGTATCTATAACACACTGTGTGTCCTCATACAGCACGCTGCGGGTGCTCGTCTGGTGAAGGTCTGGCTGTATTGATCTTATCACAATCTACCCTCACACCCTCACACACCCTCACACCCACTCACACCACATCGCGCATGTCCGTACTGAACCCGCGACTCAGTGCGCGTCCCTCCCAGCATTCCCTGCCCTCCGACGCCGCCATCTTGACCGTGACGCACTTCCGGCCTAATTTTCACGTTTTGCTCTTTCTCTTAATTATATACTGAAGCAGCTCTTCTTAAATTTCTTTGTTGAATATGGTCTGCTTCCAAATTATTCCATGGTATATTAACAAGTATGAGTAACAGAACTAAGCAATAATGAGATTGAAATTAAGACATCGAGATCAAAGTAGTTAAATAAGTTTTGTTTTCTCTCTTTTTGCCTAATATTTGTTTGTAGTCATAGAGAGTATTTGCTAGGAAGGTGAAAAGATTCTATTGATGATGAGAGGATGGTTTCTGGCATTTCTTAGATTGGTTTGTCTCAGTGTCTGCAGTCCGTCCGAAAATTGGCGATTAAGTGCACTTGGGATGATTTTCCTTTAGATAATAATAACCATACACATCGTTCTAAATTCAAACATTGCTTTGTCGGGAATATCTAAATTCTCTTTCAGGGAGCTTAAAAAGTGACACCTACAACTCACAAGTGTTTGATTTTAATTTGAAAGCAGCAGGTTATTTGTGAATTGGGCTGAAGCATAGCTGATAAAGAAAATGTTACAGTTAATATTGCCAATTGCAGTCCAGGGTTAGCTCACACTCTGTCAGAAATAGAACTGAATGAGATGATTGAACTTTATTATTTGACGCAAACCTACTTATTGTCCGTTTAGCACTTCTGCTGTGGGAACGGAAAGTTGGCATGTGTACACGCAAAATACATGTCCATATCTTTACATCATGTATATATGTATATTGGGCACATAGGTATTGTGCTATGGAAGCGGCCATCCAAAACACTAGGTGTCATGACAAATTATTTGTCACCTGCTACATACATATACATATCATCCTTAAAATCATCTCATTGAACTCTACACTCGACTCTTTATTGATGGTCACATCCTAATCCGTCAGCGAGTCTTGACCTACTAAGTGTCTAAGTGCATTCATCCATGACACTGGTCAGTGAGGTGTGACGGATACTGTCATACAGCGAGCAGCTCGTTAAAACAGCTGGAGCCGATGACCGTCAGACTTGACTGACTGGTGTCTAAGTGCAGTCATCCATGACACTGGTCAGTGAGGTGTGACGGATACTGTCATACAGGGAGCAGCTCGTTACAACAGCTGGAGCCGATGACCGTCAGACTTGACTGACTGGTGTCTAAGTGCAGTCATCCATGACGCTGGTCAGTGAGGTGTGACGGATACTGTCATACAGGGAGCAGCTCGTTAAAACAGCTGGAGCCGATGACCGTCAGACTTGACTGACTGGTGTCTAAGTGCAGTCATCCATGACGCTGGTCAGTGAGGTGTGACGGATACTGTCATACAGCAAGCAGCTCGTTACAACAGCTGGAGCCGATGACCGTCAGACTTGACTGATTGGTGTCTAAGTGCAGTCATCCATGACACTGGTCAGTGAGGTGTGACGGATACTGTCATACAGCAAGCAGCTCGTTACAACAGCTGGAGCCGATGACCGTCAGACTTGACTGATTGGTGTCTAAGTGCAGTCATCCATGACACTGGTCAGTGAGGTGTGACGGATACTGTCATACAGCGAGCAGCTCGTTAAAACAGCTGGAGCCGATGACCGTCAGACTTGACCGATTGGTGTCTAAGTGCAGTCATCCATGACGCTGGTCAGTGAGCCGTGACGGATACTGTCATACAGGGAGCAGCTCGTTACAACAGCTGGAGCCGATGACCGTCAGACTTGACTGATTGGTGTCTAAGTGCAGTCATCCATGACGCTGGTCAGTGAGGTGTGACGGATACTGTCATACAGGGAGCAGCTCGTTAAAACAGCTGGAGCTGCTGACCGTCAGACTTGACTGATTGGTGTCTAAGTGCAGTCATCCATGACGCTGGTCAGTGGGGTGTGACGGATACTGTCATACAGGGAGCAGCTCGTTAAAACAGCTGGAGCCGATGACCGTCAGACTTGACTGACTGGTGTCTAAGTGCAGTCATCCATGACACTGGTCAGTGAGGTGTGACGGATACTGTCATACAGGGAGCAGCTCGTTAAAACAGCTGGAGCCGCTGACCGTCAGACTTGACTGATTGGTGTCTAAGTGCAGTCATCCATGACGCTGGTCAGTGGGGTGTGACGGATACTGTCATACAGCGAGCAGCTCGTTAAAACAGCTGGAGCCGATGACCGTCAGACTTGACCGATTGGTGTCTAAGTGCAGTCATCCATGACGCTGGTCAGTGAGGTGTGACGGATACTGTCATACAGTGAGCAGCTCGTTACAACAGCTGGAGCCGATGACCGTCAGACTTGACTGATTGGTGTCTAAGTGCAGACTTCCATGACGCTGGTCAGTGAGCCGTGACGGATACTGTCATACAGGGAGCAGCTCGTTAAAACAGCTGGAGCCGATGACCGTCAGACTTGACTGATTGGTGTCTAAGTGCAGTCATCCATGACGCTGGTCAGTGAGGTGTGACGGATACTGTCATACAGTGAGCAGCTCGTTACAACAGCTGGAGCCGATGACCGTCAGACTTGACTGATTGGTGTCTAAGTGCAGACTTCCATGACGCTGGTCAGTGAGCCGTGACGGATACTGTCATACAGGGAGCAGCTCGTTAAAACAGCTGGAGCCGATGACCGTCAGACTTGACTGATTGGTGTCTAAGTGCAGTCATCCATGACGCTGGTCAGTGAGGTGTGACGGATACTGTCATACAGGGAGCAGCTCGTTAAAACAGCTGGAGCCGATGGGCCGTGTCAGTGACGGCGAGCAAGGGGCTGTGTGTGAGGCGAGAAGGTAGTGTGTAAGAATAACACTCCAGAAGTTACATCAGCGTACGCCGCCCGCCGTACGCCGCCCGCCGTACGCCGCCCGCCGCCCGCCGTACGCCGCCCGCCGCCCGCCGCCCGCCGCCCGCCGCCCGCCGCCCGCCGTACGCCGCCCGCCGCCCGCCGTACGCCGCCCGCCATACGCCGCCTGCCGTACGCCGCCCGCCGTGCGCCGCCCGCCGCCCGCCGCCCGCCGTCCGCCGCCCGCCGCCCGCCGTACGCCGCCCGCCGCCCGCCGTACGCCGCCCGCCATACGCCGCCTGCCGTACGCCGCCCGCCGTGCGCCGCCCGCCATACGCCGCCTGCCGTACGCCGCCCGCCGTGCGCCGCCCGCCGCCCGCCGTCCGCCGCCCGCCGCCCGCCGTACGCCGCCCGCCGCCCGCCGTACGCCGCCCGCCATACGCCGCCTGCCGTACGCCGCCCGCCGTGCGCCGCCCGCCGCCCGCCGCCCGCCGTCCGCCGCCCGCCGCCCGCCGCCCGCCTTACACCGCCCGCTGTACGCCGTACGCCGTACGCCGAACGCCGCCCGCCGTACGCCGCCCGCCATACGCCGCCTGCCGTACGCCGCCCGCCGTGCGCCGCCCGCAGTACGCCGTACGCCATACCCCGTACGCCGCCCGCCGTACGCCGCCCGCCGTGAGCCGCCCTTGTCTCTGGACACGCTGACTAGAGTCTGTCTGGGGCAGTAGACAGCTGTGGTAGGGCGGGGAGGAGGCTCCTGGTTCCATCATTCTGGTGTCTGGTGACTGGTGGTGCGGGGTAATGTTCCAGTCGTCACCCTCACTGCGGACTCACTGTGAACCCGCAGAACCCTCCTGGAGGCCACACGCGGGCGGTTCCCGGTGGCACCAGTCTGAGTCTGGTAGCACTCCCTCTCTCCTTAGCGCCACAGAAAACCATCAATAGTCACCGAGTGGGGAGGCGGGAGGAAGGCTGGCGGGGGGCCAGGTGAGGGTGGCGCATGCCGGCGTATATCGGCGTATATCGGCCCACAGCGGCGTATATCGGCGTACACCGGCGTATAGTGGCGTGTACCGGGGTTAAATTCTTGTTGTTGTGGGAGGTGGGAGGAGGGCTGACGGGGGGCCAGGTGGTGCATGCCGGCGTACATAGCGGCGTATAGTGGCATGTGCTGGGGTTTTAAATCCTTGTCGACGCAGGAGGTGGGAGGATTGCTGGGTGGGAGGCAGGTGGAGGGCGGGGAGGGTGGTGTATAGCAGCATGTGCCTGGGTTAAGTCGTTGTCGGCATGGGAGGCAGGAGGAGGGCTGCCTGGCTTGCAGGTGGAGGGCTGGGAGGGGGCCCGGTGGAGGGCGGGGAGAGTGGCATACAGTGGAGTGTGTTGGGGTTCGATCCTTGTTGCTGTGGGAGGCAGGAGGAGGGCTGACAGGGGGCCAGGTGGAGGGCGGGGAGAGTGGCATACAGTGGAGTGTGTTGGGGTTCGATCCTTGTTGCTGTGGGAGGCAGGAGGAGGGCTGACAGGGGGCCAGGTGGAGGGCGGGGAGAGTGGCATACAGTGGAGTGTGTTGGGGTTCGATCCTTGTTGCTGTGGGAGGCGGGAGGAGGGCTGACAGGGGGCCGGGTGGAGGGCGGGGAGAGTGGCATACAGTGGAGTGTGTTGGGGTTCGATCCTTGTTGCTGTGGGAGGCGGGAGGAGGGCTGACAGGGGGCCGGGTGGAGGGCGGGGAGAGTGGCATACAGTGGAGTGTGTTGGGGTTCGATCCTTGTTGCTGTGGGAGGCGGGAGGAGGGCTGACAGGGGGCCGGGTGGAGGGCGGGGAGAGTGGCATACAGTGGAGTGTGTTGGGGTTCGATCCTTGTTGTTGCGGGAGGAAGGAGGAGGGCTGACAGGGGGCCGGGTGGAGGGCGGGGAGAGTGGCATACAGTGGAGTGTGTTGGGGTTCGATCCTTGTTGCTGTGGGAGGCAGGAGGAGGGCTGACAGGGGGCCGGGTGGAGGGCAGGGAGAGTGGCATACAGTGGAGTGTGTTGGGGTTCGATCCTTGTTGCTGTGGGAGGCGGGAGGAGGGCTGACAGGGGGCTGGGTGGAGGGCAGGGAGAGTGGCATACAGTGGAGTGTGTTGGGGTTCGATCCTTGTTGCTGTGGGAGGCAGGAGGAGGGCTGACAGGGGGCCAGGTGGAGGGCAGGGAGAGTGGCATACAGTGGAGTGTGTTGGGGTTCGATCCTTGTTGCTGTGGGAGGCAGGAGGAGGGCTGACAGGGGGCCGGGTGGAGGGCAGGGAGAGTGGCATACAGTGGAGTGTGTTGGGGTTCGATCCTTGTTGCTGTGGGAGGCGGGAGGAGGGCTGACAGGGGGCTGGGTGGAGGGCAGGGAGAGTGGCATACAGTGGAGTGTGTTGGGGTTCGATCCTTGTTGCTGTGGGAGGCAGGAGGAGGGCTGACAGGGGGCCGGGTGGAGGGCGGGGAGAGTGGCATACAGTGGAGTGTGTTGGGGTTCGTTCCTTGTTGCTGTGGGAGGCGGGAGGAGGGCTGACAGGGGGCCGGATGGAGGGCGGGGGCATACACAGTGATACAGTGGAGTGTGTTGGGGTTCGATCCTTCTTGCTGCGGGAGGCAGGAGGAGGGCTGACAGGGGGCCGGGTGGAGGGCGGGGAGAGTGGCTGACAGTGGAGTGTGTTGGGGTTCGATCCTTGTTGCTGTGGGAGGCGGGAGGAGGGCTGACAGGGGGCCGGGTGGAGGGCGGGGAGAGTGGCATACAGTGGAGTGTGTTGGGGTTCGATCCTTGTTGCTGTGGGAGGCGGGAGGAGGGCTGACAGGGGGCCGGGTGGAGGGTGGGGAGAGTGGCATACAGTGGAGTGTGTTGGGGTTCGATCCTTGTTGCTGTGGGAGGCGGGAGGAGGGCTGGGAGGGGGCCCGATGGAGGGCGGGGAGAGTGGCATACAGTGGAGTGTGTTGGGGTTCGATCCTTGTTGCTGTGGGAGGCGGGAGGAGGGCTGACAGGGGGCCGGATGGAGGGCGGGGAGAGTGGCATACAGTGGAGTGTGTTGGGGTTCGATCCTTGTTGCTGCGGGAGGCAGGTGGAGGGCTGGGAGGGGGCCCGGTGGAGGGCGGGGAGAGTGGCATACAGTGGAGTGTGTTGGGGTTCGATCCTTGTTGCTGTGGGAGGCAGGAGGAGGGCTGACAGGGGGCCAGGTGGAGGGTGGGGAGAGTGGCATACAGTGGAGTGTGTTGGGGTTCGATCCTTGTTGCTGCGGGAGGCAGGAGGAGGGCTGACAGGGGGCCAGGTGGAGGGCGGGGAGAGTGGCATACAGTGGAGTGTGTTGGGGTTCGTTCCTTGTTGCTGTGGGAGGCGGGAGGAGGGCTGACAGGGGGCCGGATGGAGGGCGGGGGCATACACAGTGATACAGTGGAGTGTGTTGGGGTTCGATCCTTCTTGCTGCGGGAGGCAGGAGGAGGGCTGACAGGGGGCTGGGTGGAGGGCAGGGAGAGTGGCATACAGTGGAGTGTGTTGGGGTTCGATCCTTGTTGCTGTGGGAGGCGGGAGGAGGGCTGACAGGGGGCCGGGTGGAGGGCGGGGAGAGTGGCATACAGTGGAGTGTGTTGGGGTTCGATCCTTGTTGCTGTGGGAGGCAGGAGGAGGGCTGACAGGGGGCTGGGTGGAGGGCAGGGAGAGTGGCATACAGTGGAGTGTGTTGGGGTTCGATCCTTGTTGCTGTGGGAGGCGGGAGGAGGGCTGACAGGGGGCCGGGTGGAGGGCGGGGAGAGTGGCATACAGTGGAGTGTGTTGGGGTTCGATCCTTGTTGCTGTGGGAGGCGGGAGGAGGGCTGACAGGGGGCCAGGTGGAGGGTGGGGAGAGTGGCATACAGTGGAGTGTGTTGGGGTTCGATCCTTGTTGCTGTGGGAGGCGGGAGGAGGGCTGACAGGGGGCCGGGTGGAGGGCGGGGAGAGTGGCATATAGTGGAGTGTGTTGGGGTTCGATCCTTGTTGTTGCGGGAGGCAGGAGGAGGGCTGACAGGGGGCCGGGTGGAGGGCGGGGAGAGTGGCATACAGTGGAGTGTGTTGGGGTTCGATCCTTGTTGTTGCGGGAGGCGGGAGGAGGGCTGACAGGGGGCCAGGTGGAGGGTGGGGAGAGTGGCATACAGTGGAGTGTGTTGGGGTTCGATCCTTGTTGTTGCGGGAGGCAGGAGGAGGGCTGACAGGGGGCCGGGTGGAGGGCGGGGAGAGTGGCATACAGTGGAGTGTGTTGGGGTTCGATCCTTGTTGTTGCAGGAGGCAGGAGGAGGGCTGACAGGGGGCCAGGTGGAGGGCGGGGAGAGTGGCATACAATGGAGTGTGTTGGGGTTCGATCCTTGTTGTTGCGGGAGGCAGGAGGAGGGCTGACAGGGGGCCGGGTGGAGGGCAGGGAGAGTGGCATACAGTGGAGTGTGTTGGGGTTCGATCCTTGTTGCTGTGGGAGGCAGGAGGAGGGCTGACAGGGGGCCGGGTGGAGGGCGGGGAGAGTGGCATACAGTGGAGTGTGTTGGGGTTCGATCCTTGTTGTTGCGGGAGGCAGGAGGAGGGCTGACAGGGGGCCGGGTGGAGGGCGGGGAGAGTGGCATACAGTGGAGTGTGTTGGGGTTCGATCCTTGTTGTTGCGGGAGGCAGGAGGAGGGCTGACAGGGGGCCGGGTGGAGGGCGGGGAGAGTGGCATACAGTGGAGTGTGTTGGGGTTCGATCCTTGTTGTTGCGGGAGGCAGGAGGAGGGCTGACAGGGGGCCGGGTGGAGGGCGGGGAGAGTGGCATACAGTGGAGTGTGTTGGGGTTCGATCCTTGTTGTTGCGGGAGGCAGGAGGAGGGCTGACAGGGGGCCGGGTGGAGGGCGGGGAGAGTGGCATACAGTGGAGTGTGTTGGGGTTCGATCCTTGTTGTTGCGGGAGGCAGGAGGAGGGCTGACAGGGGGCTGGGTGGAGGGCAGGGAGTGGGGCTCCCTGCTGTATACCGTATACTCCATCTTTGAGAGGGTCCGTCTCGTGTGCGTGCGTCCAGGTGGGCGGTAGAGCGATGTGTGTGGAGCGCTGAAGGTGACAGACCGGCACCAGGGCCTGCAGCTGGCGGCCCTCTGACGGGGCGGCTACCTGTCTGAAGCAGCAGCAGCAGCAGCAGCTGTGCCGGTTCTGCCAGCCAGCACTGACAGCAAGTACTGACTGCAAGCACTGACAGCAGACACTGACAGGAGATACTGACAGGAGAAAATGACAGCAGGCACTGACAGCCGGCACTGACAGCAAGCACTGACAGCCAGCACTGACAGCACATACTGACAGCAGACACTGACAGCAGACACTGACAGCAAGCACTGACAGCATACACTGACAGCAGCACACACGGACAGCAGCACACATTGACCACAGCCCACACTGGCAGCACACACTGATGGCAGCACATACTGACAGGTGCAGGCACTGACAGCACATACTGACAGGTGCAGGCACTGACAGCAGATGCTCACAGTAGAAGAATCTGACAGCAGCACATAATGACAGCAGGCACTGACAGTAGAAAACCCTGACAGCAGCAGACACTGACAGCAGCATCACTGACAGCAGACACACACAACATACACTGACAGTGCACACTGACAGTAGCACACACTGATGGCAGTATACACTGACAGCAGCCACTGACAGCAGATACTGACAGCACAGACTGACAGCAGTACACACTAACAGCAACGACTGACAGCAGATCTATACTGACAGCAGGCACTGACGGCAGCAGACACTGACAGCATCTCACACTGACAGCAGATGATGACATCAGCAGATACTGACACAACACACTGACAGCAGATACTGACAGCAGCAGGCACTGACAGAAACACACAGCAGTACACACTTATAGCAGACACTAATTGGACGTTAAACTACCGAAACAAACAAACAAACAAACAGCAGGCACTGGCAGCAGGCACTGACAGCAGCACACACTGACAGCAGGCACTGACAGCAGGCATTGACAGCACATACTGACAGGTGCAGGCACTGACAGCAGATGCTCACAGCAGAAGAATCCGACAGCAGCACATAATGACAGCAGGCACTGACAGTAGAAAACCCTGACAGCAGCAGACACTGACAGCAGCATCACTGACAGCAGACACACACAACATACACTGACAGTACACACTGAGAGTACCACACACTGATGGCAGTATACACTGACAGCAGCCACTGACAGCAGATACTGACAGCACAGACTGACAGCAGTACACACTAACAGCAACGACTGATAGCAGATTTATACTGACAGCAGGCACTGACGGCAGCAGACACTGACAGCATCACTCACTGACAGCAGATGATGACATCAGAAGATACTGACATAACACACTGACAGCAGGTACTGACAGCAGCAGGCACTGACAGAAACACACAGCAGTACACACTTATAGCAGACACTAATTGGACGTTAAACTACCGAAACAAACAAACAAACAAACAGCAGGCACTGACAGCAGGCACTGACAGCAGGCACTGACAGCAGCACACACTGACAGCAGCACACACTGACAGCAGCACACACTGACAGCAGGCACTGACAGTATGACAGTAGGCACTGACAGTAGGCACTGACAGTAGGCACTGACAGTAGGCACTGACAGCAGGCACTGACAGCAGTACACACTTACAGCAGTCACTGACAGCAGTTCACACTTACAGCAGTGCACACTTACAGCAGTGCACACTTACAGCAGTCACTGAAAGTAGGCACTGACAGCAGCACACACTGACAGCAGCACACACTGACAGCAGGCACTGACAGAAGATACTGACTGCAGACAATGACAGCAGCAGACACTGACAGAGACATAGACTGACTGCAGCAATGACAGCAGCACACGCTACCCGCCCGCCCCCGCCTCCTCCCCCGCCTCCTCCCCCGCCGCCCGTCGATGACGACATGACTCGCCAGACGCGGCAGAGACGCTGCGCGGCGGGCGGCGGCGTTCACCCGGCGTCTGGACAGCGCCACGAGCGGCAGCAGAAGGAACGAGGCGGCGCGTCTGAGCGGACAGGCAGCGGGAGAGGCAGGGTGCAGGCGAGGGAGAGCCCGACCACCACCAACAACAGCAGCAGCAAGTCGCGCCGAGCCGGGGCGCAGGCAACGAGAACGGCAGCGAGCACTCACCAGACGTGCTCCACTTGACGGCGGCGGCAACCTGTTGACACAGTTGCCGCAGCACCCTGCTCATCCCCCTCCCAGTCGGCAGCTCGGTCCAGTCTACGGCCACTCGCGGCCACCCTCAAGCTTCAAGCTTCAGCTGGCAGGAAAAAGTCAGATTGTCGTCTGCTGGCAATCCAGGGCGGCAAATCTAAATGTCGTCTGCTGACAGCCAAGAGCGGCAAATCTGACTGTCAGAGCGGCAAAAGTTTGATTGTCGTCTGCTCGCAGTCCAGGGCGGCAAATCTAAGTGTCGTCTGCTGACAGTCTATGGCGGGAAATCTGACTGTCAGGGCGGCAAAAGTTTGATTGTTGTCTGCTCGTCGTGCAGTGCCACATGACGACAACTACGTCACGCTGTAGATAAAAACTCCACACCACACGCCAGCACCAAGCGAAGCACCTCTAGATACATACACTACGAGCCTCTTCACGATCACTCACCAAGCACAGATTCAGTCCAGTCTTCACACCCCACACGGGAGGAGCTACGACTACCTCCATGGTGTCTTCATGACTGACACCGCGCCGGGCCCCGCGCCGCCGGCCGGCCTCCCCTCGCCCTCAGCCCCGCCCGGCGCCCCGTGACAGCGCCGTGCTGCACGGGACCTGCACGGATTATCGCTCACTGTGATGGATTTACGCGTGCTGGAGGAAGACCGCGTGGAGCTGCAGCGGCTGAGCCGGACGGGGCAGCTCTACACCGACCCGGCCCCCCGCGCGGTGACGGCCGCCGCCCGGGCCGCCGACCCCCGGGTGACCGCCCCCCGCGCCCACCCGCTGCCCTGGGGCTCCCTCCGTGTCTACCTGTGCCGCAAAATAGAGTGCCTTATGGAGGAAGGTATGCTAGGTGAGTAACCCCCCTCCCTCTGTCTTAACCTTATGGAGGAAAGTATGCTAACCCCCCTCCCTCTGTCTTAACCTTATGGAGGAAAATATGCTAGGTGAGTAACCCCCCTCCCTCTTTATGCTACCCCTAATATAAAATCCCATAGGTTTAACATTGGGTTTCCGCAAGATCGCGTATTACTGCTCTCGGCTTCGCCTCGTGCAGAAATATCGCGATCTTGCCGTGTGCGATAAACAACAACATGACTAACTCTTGTTTGGTTTCTCCATAGTATTAATGTCTCTGGGGTGCAAGAATGCCTTTAGGGATTCAGTAAAGTTTCACTTGCCGTGTCTGTATATATATATATATATATATATATATATATATATATATATATATATATATATGCGGGATATATATATATATAGGACGCCCTAACCCTTTCCATGTGAGCAGGTTGTTGGGTGGAAGTGGCTACAAGGGCGGGGACGCTCCTGGGTTTTATAAAGGCATTCAGTAAAGTTTCACTTGCCACTTGCCACAAGAACTTCTTTGTTGCCATAAAAGGCTTTTTCTATACCTTAACCCTTTCCAGGCGAGCAGGTTGGTGGGTCCTAATGGCTACAGGAGCCAGGGTGCCCCTGGGTTGTATGTCTCTGGGGGCGAGAATGCCTTGAGGCATTCAGGAAAGTTTCATTTGCCACGTGACCTACAGAACTTCCTTGTCAGGAAGATTGTAAGATAGTTGCACTGAGGCCAGGCGACAACATCTTGTAAAGTTTATGATCCGTGGCTAAAACCCCTCCATTCCAAGTCGTAGTTCCATTGACTACTACACCTGGGGGGGGGGGGGGGGGGGGGTGTTTCAGTCGAGAGGATCTCAACTTGAGATCCGCTAAGATCGATCCGAGATCCTGAGACCGACTTTGAGATCAATGGCGGAAAGTGTTTTTCAGACGTTGTCTCAAGTCTGCACAGCCGATCTTAGGGGATCTCAACTCCAAGGATCTCAAGTTGAGATCTCTAGCCCTCTGTGTAGAGTGATCTCAAGTTCTTCCTGCGGGTAACCAGCTTAAGTAAACCGGATCCTCTAAATCGCCTATCATTAGCCCCGAACCATTCTGTCAAGTCCCTCGCGATACCTTTTGTGAACCAATCTCAAGTTGAGGCCGATCTCCAGTTGAGACCGATCTCAAGTTTGAGCATCACAGTAGGTTCAGCACAAACTAGCTGAGTGGTGCAGTGTCTTCGTTTTTTATGTTGCTTATCAATTGTTTCTCATGGTCATAATAACCACAATAAAACTATGAAATTTGGAATATAGGTTTGCCAGGTGATCAATACACTTTGCTCTAAAAAACTTTTAATTTTGATAAGTTTTAGCACCGGATAAAAAAGTTATGACAAGTATCAACTGGTCTCAAGTTGAGAGCGAAGTTGAAATCCTTTCACTTGAGATCACCTAAGATCACCTGAGATAGTCTCAACTGAAAAACACCCAAAGTACCTCAAACAGTCTTATCTTAGTCTCAACTTAAGATCCCCTAAGATCATCTCAACTGAAAAACACTTTGGCCCTCAAACTGTCTCAACTTAAGATCATCTCAACTGAAAAACAGGGCTCTGATGTTTTGTCTGGCGTCAAGGGCAAGATGGCCACCTCCATAATATAATAGCTATGTGCCCTATAAGACATCGACATTATATACCTGACTAACATTGGTTAAAATCGGCAACAATCTTTTCGGTGTACAGTCTCTAGAACAACCTGACTGGCTGCATGGAATTGTCCCTATGCCTTCACTGCCATATAAGGAATATAGAATGCATGGATTGACCCAGCAGCCAATGCCTGCATTCAGAGCAAACCACGACCTTCACCCTGACCTCCTTACATAGTGTTAATAGCGCCTTCTTAGAAGGAAACCCACGAGATGAGAATAACTTGGTTCGTACTTCACCGAGTTTGACTGCTGAGTAATCCACGAAGCGAAGCTGAGTGAATTACTAGTTATTCTCATCCAGTGGGTTTCTGATTTTATCTTACCACGAACATCATTTATTGCTGGAATAACTCGCCAAATTAGCCATTAGGTATTAGGTACGATACTTTCAAGGCCGTGGAGTACGAGTTCCTAACGTTAAGCCTATGGAGAAAAATACCGGGGTGAGATAATACAGTCTATAGTTGGGCCAAAACCACCTTCCTGCCACCTCAGACTGGGCATGTCGAGAGTTCGGGAAGGTTGGTTACATTCCATATGTGGGTAATGAAGGAGTGCTATTGGTGCGGCATTAACACTGGGTAGGTGGAGTGCGTACATCGAAAGGAATGTGAAGGATCCAACATATTCTTCGGATCGTAGAGTATGGGGATAGGAATGTCTGATAGGTTTTGTCCATCACATTGGGATGGCACGTTTGATAGATGCAAAGACCCCACTATGTGAAGAATTATACAGACAGACATACAGACAGATAGACAGACAGACAGACATACCTATCTATCCATATATATATAAATATATATATATATATACATATATATATATATGTATATATATATATATATATATATATATATATATATATATATATATATATCGCTGTTTTCATAATAAGGAACTGCATCGAGATCCATAGCCTCTGACAATATGCCATGAGTTTGGGTTGCTGTGTAATCACACGATGCAAATCACACGATCATGTAATCACACGATCATGTAATCACACGATCATGTAGCAAACCAAAATAAATGGCATATTTTCAGTGGCTACGGATCGAGTGCAGTTCATATTTTATCTCAACTCTAACACTGACAAATTGGCTAGAATGTGTGACATCATCCCCCATTGAGTGACATCATCCCCCATTGAGTATTCTTTTACAATACTCCATGGGCGTTGAGTATGAGTTCCCATTGTTAGGTCTATGGGGAGAAGATTACCAGGGGTGAGATAGAACGGTGTCCCACACCGTCAACACATCTCTTCGCATTGCGAGTACTTTGAGGGTCTCATATTTCATAACACTCTGAAGGACAAAAAGTTGTCACAACATTTCCTGAACAGAAATATCAGTGGACTAATGTTTCTCTATGAACAGAACGGTTATAGAACAAACATCTGATAAACTGAACCATGAATGATTCGTAACATCAAATGATCAAATACTGTCAACCTTTACACGGGTCATTACAAGAATAAACTGTTTTCTAATCGCAGTCCAAAAGGATGAGCCTGATGTCTGCCATCTTGAGAACTAACTGCTCTAACTTTGCACTGTTTTCCAAAAGGCAGGGTTAAACTTATTTCCATATGGAGTACTATAGAGAAAACCTATAAAGGTTTAGGGTCAGAGCTTGTATCCCATCGAGTTTGAATCGCGTAGTAATTCACAAGGCTTGAATTATGTTGCGATTCACTTCCGGTTATTTCCTGGTTTTCGAGTTCTGCTAAGTCTTGATCATTTTAGTGACAAATAATGGATATAAGTAAGAACAAATCAAGATATAATCAGGAGTTAGCTATTTACAGGTCTTTTTCCTTCTAGATCTCACTGGCATCTCTGTTCATTGTGAGATATATTTATGACTGGGTAACCAGCGTAGTTCCAGTTGATCGCTGTTTCCCATGATGCACCAGAAAAATGGCGGCGTCACCCATAATAGTCCAAAAAATGGCTGCCGTTACCTGGCCTTACATGTGAGTGAACACATAGGCCAGGTTTCCAGGCTATATCAGTTCCGTTTCCGGTATATCACGTGACCGGGTTGGAGCAGAGATGAGTCAGCTAAGGATGTGGAAGGAGAGTGTAGAGATGAGTCAGCTAAGGATGTGGAAGGAGAGTGTAGAGATGTGTAAGCTAAGGATGTGGAAGGAGAGTGTAGAGATGAGTAAGCTAAGGATGTGGAAGGAGAGTGTAGAGATGAGTCAGCTAAGGATGTGGAAGGAGAGTGTAGAGATGAGTAAGCTAAGGATGTGGAAGGAGAGTGTAGAGATGAGTCAGCTAAGGATGTGGAAGGAGAGTGTAGAGATGAGTCAGCTAAGGATGTGGAAGGAGAGTGTAGAGATGAGTCAGCTAAGGATGTGGAAGGAGAGTCCTTTACGTGCATCGTAAGCATGGAATAAAACAGCGAACTTAAAAATGCTTCCCGTTACATTGACGTGGGAATCAAGGAGGGATATATGCACTACCTATCAGACTGAGCGATAAGAGGGCACCTATCAGACTACCAATAGAGCCGCTCTAAGAGACACTGTGACGTATCACGTCCTATACTATCAGCGCTCGCCGCTCCCCTGGTGGCCGTAGTGTATGTGGCTCACATGCGCCTCACACCAGCCCCATACCTGCCCCCCTCCCCCCTCACCGCTCACCCCCCTCCACCATGCGCCTCACACCAGCCCCATACCTGCCCCGCCCTCCCCCTCACCCCCCTCCACCATGCGCCTCACACCAGCCCCATACCTGCCCCCCTCCCCTCACCACTCACCCCCCTCCACCATGCACCTCACACCAGCCCCATACCTGCCCCCCCCCCTCACCACTCACCGCGATACACCATGTGCCTCACACCAGCCCCATACCTGCCCCCCCCCCCCTCACCGCTCACCCCCCTCCACCATGCGCCTCACACCAGCCCCATACCTGCCCCCCCCCTCACCGCTCACCGCGGTACACCATGCACCTCACACCAGCCCCATACCTGCCCTCCCTCACCGCTCACCCCCCTCCACCATGCACCTCACACCAGCCCCATACCTGCCCCCCCTCCCCCTCACCGCTCACCCCCCTCCACCATGCGCCTCACACCAGCCCCACACCTGCCCCCCCCTCACCGCTCACCCCCCTCCACCATGCGCCTCACACCAGCCCCATACCTGCCCCCCCCTCACCACTCACCCCCCTCCACCATGCACCTCATACCAGCCCCATACCTGCCCCCCCTCCCCGCTCACCCCCCTCCACCATGCGCCTCACACCAGCCCCACACCTGCCCCCCCCCCTCACCGCTCACCCCCCTCCACCATGCGCCTCACACCAGCCCCATACCTGCCCCCCCCTCACCGCTCACCCCCCTCCACCATGCGCCTCCCACCAGCCCCATACCTGCCCCCCCCTCCCGCCTCACCACTCACCCCCCTCCACCATGCACCTCACACCAGCCCCATACCTGCCCCCCCCCTTACCGCTCACCCCCCTCCACCATGCACCTCATACCAGCCCCATACCTGCCCCCCCTCCCCGCTCACCCCCCTCCACCATGCACCTCACACCAGCCCCATACCTGCCCCCCTCCCCCCTCACCGCTCACCCCCCTCCACCATGCGCCTCACACCAGCCCCATACCTGCCCCCCCCTCACCGCTCACCCCCCCTCCACCATGCGCCTCACACCAGCCCCATACCTGCCCCCCTCCCCCCTCACCGCTCACCCCCCTCCACCATGCACCTCACACAAGCCCCATACCTGCCCCTCTCACCGCTCACCCCCCTCCACCATGCCCTTCACACCAGCCCCATACCTGCCCCCCTCTCCCCTCACCACTCACCCCCCCTCCACCATGCGCCTCACACCAGCCCCACACCTGCCCCCCCCTCACCGCTCACCCCCCTCCACCATGCGCCTCACACCAGCCCCATACCTGCCCCCCCCTCACCACTCACCCCCCTCCACCATGCACCTCATACCAGCCCCATACCTGCCCCCCCTCCCCGCTCACCCCCCTCCACCATGCGCCTCACACCAGCCCCACACCTGCCCCCCCTCCCCACCTCACCGCTCACCCCCCTCCACCATGCGCCTCACACCAGCCCCATACCTGCCCCCCCCTCACCGCTCACCCCCCTTCACCATACGCCTCACACCAGCCCCATACCTGCCCCCCTCCCCCTCACCACTCACCCCCCTCCACCATGCGCCTCATACCAGCCCCATACCTGCCCCCCCCTCACCGCTCACCCCCCTTCACCATACGCCTCACACCAGCCCCATACCTGCCCCCCTCCCCCCTCACCACTCACCCCCCTCCACCATGCGCCTCACACCAGCCCCATACCTGCCCCCCCCCCTCACCGCTCACCGCGGTACACCATGCACCTCACACCAGCCCCATACCTGCCCTCCCTCACCGCTCACCCCCCTCCACCATGCACCTCACACCAGCCCCATACCTGCCCCCCCTCCCCCTCACCGCTCACCCCCCTCCACCATGCGCCTCCCACCAGCCCCATACCTGCCCCCCCCTCCCCTCACCGCTCACCCCCCCTCCACCATGCGCCTCACACCAGCCCCATACCTGCCCCTCCCCCTCACCGCTCACCCCCTCCACCATGCGCCTCACACCAGCCCCATACCTGCCCCCCTCCCCCCTCACCACTCACCCCCCCTCCACCATGCGCCTCACACAAGCCCCATACCTGCCCCCCACCCCCCTCACCGCTCACCCACCTCCACCATGCGCCTCACACAAGCCCCATACCTGCCCCCCCCCTCACCGCTCACCCCCCTCCACCATGCGCCTCACACCAGCCCCATACCTGCCCCCCCCCCTCACCGCTCACCCCCCTTCACCATACGCCTCACACCAGCCCCATACCCGCCCCTCCCCCTGCTCACCCCCTCCACCATGCGCCTCACACCAGCCCCATACCTGCCCCCCCCTCCCGCCTCACCACTCACCCCCCTCCACCATGTGCCTCACACAAGCCCCATAGCTGCCCCCCTCCCCACCTCACCGCTCACCCCCCTCCACCATGCGCCTCCCACCAGCCCCATACCTGCCCCCCTCCCCCTCCCCGCTCACCACGGTACACCATGCGCCTCACACCAGCCCCATACCTGCCCCCCCTCACCGCTCACCCCCCTTCACCATGCGCCTCACACCAGCCCCATACCTGCCCCCCTCCCCCTCCCCGCTCACCACGGTACACCATGCGCCTCACACCAGCCCCATACCTGCCCCCCTCACGGCTCACCCCCCTCCACCATGCGCGTCACACCAGCCCCATACCTGCCCCCCTCCCCCCTCACCGCTCACCCCCCTCCACCATGCGCCTCACACCAGCCCCATACCTGCCCCTCCCCCTCCCCGCTCACCCCCCTCCACCATACGCCTCACACCAGCCCCATACCTGCCCCCCCTCCCCCCGTCACCACTCACCCCCCTCCACCATGCGCCTCACACCAGCCCCATACCTGCTCCCCCTCCCCGCTCACCCCCCTCCACCTTGCGCCTCACACCAGCCCCATACCTGCCCCCCCCTCCCCCTCACCCCCCTCCACCATGCGCCTCACACCAGCCCCATACCTGGCCCCCCCCCTCCCCCTCACCCCCCTCCACCATGCGCCTCACACCAGCCCCATACCTGCCCTCCCTCACCGCTCACCCCCCTCCACCATGCGCCTCACACCAGCCCCATACCTGCCCCCCCCTCACCGCTCACCCCCCTCCACCATGCGCCTCACACCAGCCCCATACCTGCCCCTCTCCCTCACCGCTCACCCCCCTCCACCATGCCCTTCACACCAGCCCCATACCTGCCCCCCCCTCACGGCTCACCCCCCTCCACCATGCGCCTCACACCAGCCCCATACCTGCCCCCCCCTCACCGCTCACCCCCCTCCACCATGCGCCTCACACCAGCCCCATACCTGCCCCTCTCCCTCACCGCTCACCCCCCTCCACCATGCGCCTCACACCAGCCCCATACCTGCCCCCCTCCCCCCTTACCGCTCACCCCCTTCCACCATGCGCCTCACACCAGCCCCATACCTGCCCCCCCCCCCCGTCACCACTCACCCCCCTCCACCATGCGCCTCACACCAGCCCCATACCTGGCCCCCCTCATCGCTCACCCCCTCCACCATGCGCCTCACACCAGCCCCATACCTGCCCCCCCTCACCGCTCACCCCCCTCCACCATGCGCCTCACA